>JAOWBP010062708.1:0-35622 GCA_028571105.1 Tragopan temminckii
GTGTTCACTCAAGGGACTTGAACACAGATTTGGTTTCTTATCCAGGAATACCAAAGAAATATCTTAACTCCTTGTGAATGTACTCATTAGCAAGCAATATGACAATGAAACACCTAAGCCAATGCAAAGGTCAGAATAGACATAAAGCAGAGAGCTTGCCTATGTTCAATCTGCATAACCTCTTTGGTTTGCGGATGTTGCTGTCTAATTTTTGGCCTCACACAAACCCCCTTCAGTCATGTAACTTGAAGTTCCAAGCATAATTTTTCTCCTTTCCACACTTTCTTTTGGAGTTCAGAATTGATATGCTTTTGAAAGTATATCTTGTAAGGTTTTATGCAGATGAGTGGTCAGTGCACAGAGAAGAGATGATTCATAGACTTGTCAGACAGATCTGAAACCTGCATATAGGACAAAAAGAATCTGATGTTATGCTTTATCCCTCTGTCCAGACCAGAAACCTTGCTATAACATCTGAAACAAACAGAAGAAGACTGAATTTTTGTGATGTTAAATTTGAGCTGGTAGTCCAGATGGTAGTTAAAGGCATCATACTTTTTTCTTCCAACCTGCAACAGAATATGTAGCATACATTTGTCAAGTTAAATTAGGCTACTGAAACAAATATCTTCTAGGTAAACTAAAAAAGAGAGACTTGAATTAACAGTGCAAACTTGTGTAATCACTCTAAGGTACATGTGAGATAGCAGTGATTTTAAACACCTGGAGGATATGATTTCTGGAAATATCTATCTTTGTGTAAGGGAGGAACAAGAGAAACATAAGAAATGGGGGGGGAGGGAAGAGTAGGAAAACATGAAATACAGCCTGAAATAGCAACAGCAGAATGATGGCTAGAAGAAAAATCCATACATATAGAACTGAAACCTAGTGAAGCTACAAGCATAAGCAATCAGTGTTGTTGTTGTTCAGATACTCCTAGAAGCTCAAAATCAGATCTTCATACATTCTCTTCAGAGATCCTCTGCTCTTATCATTAGCTGCTTTTCCAACAGAAACAGTCCGCAGAATCTCAGATATGAGATAACCATGTAGGCCAAGAAGCTGTAACAATAATAAATACCTTTTGTGTCCTTCAAAATGAGTCATGTTTTTCAAAAGGTAATAGGGATTTAGTCACAATGAACAGGCAGTGATGATTCAGCAATTACACTTTCAGCAGAATGTCAAGCAATCTGCACTGAACTATAAGAATGCATCTGTACTGATCTCATGGAAATATACAGGGGTATTTGTTTTCACACGACCAGAAGTGAAAGCATTACTCAGAACCAGAAGAATAAAAGAGAGACTGAGTAGCCAAGTTTCCCAGCAGACAAGGCTAATAGATTTTTAAACCCTCTTATAGTCATCTTTGATTTGCATCCTGGAAGAATGTTTTCATAAGAGATTATCTGGATTTCTTTTAAGGTAATGTACTCCCATTGTATAGCTCCAGGTGATTTCTAGAGGCCTAAAACACAGTGCTCCATTCTCTGCTTCCAGAAATACTCAAGAATGCATCAAATATTAAAGATGTGACAGTTGATCACAAGTGAATGCTGGTCTGTCAGAAGGTTTGTATACAGACATTGTTAGAAAATCCTTGAAGAGAAATCACGTCTTCTTTTGTAATGGAAGGTTATATTTAGATAAATTGATTCATCTCTACTACACCAGTCTGTTCCAAGCAAGTATGGTTTTTCCTTCTGGAGTCCCACTGATTTCAAGAGTTTAGATATTAATATCTATGCATATAATATAGGCATTTTCAAGCTTCAATGAATTTGAAGAGTTCTTCCATCAAATGTAGGACTCAGCTGCCTGTAATACACTTCTCTTTGAGTCTGGACCTTTGAGTCACATCCATCTATTTCGTACTCAAGGGAAAAGGAGTCATTTAAATCTATTGCCAGCGCTCACAGAACTTAACAGTTTAAGTTATAAACACCACTTTGTAGTTTAAAAATCAGTAACAAATTTATGATATTTTTAAATGAAGCAGTACCTCTTTCTTCTGAGTTACAGGTCAAGTAAGATTTTTAAGGGAATGTGATATACAAACATTGTGTAAAGCTGTTTCAGTTATACAAAGAGAAACGTGGACCCATATACAAATAGCACTGTCAGGTATTTTTAGAACTATCCAACTAAGAGGTTAGAGTTCAAAAACTTAAAAATTCAGATTTGCTTCTAGCTGAACAAAATATGTAGTGTTGACTTCCGGCTGCTAAAAATGCACTAAGGAGATTCCACCAAAATGAATAGAAAATGGACCCTATGCAGGCTTCATAAGGCAGATTAGCCAAGTTCCAGCCCTTGTGTGTCTACTCTGCTATTCTCTACTATGTAATATGTTCTACTTTCCAGCAGGATGGAATATAAAATTTGTGTATGTGCATCCATGCAGAAGTCTATATGCATGTGCATAGATGTGTGAACGCAGTTATTTGCAATAAATATGCAGTACACTTTGTTCTACACATTAGCATTCAGGCTCTGGCCGGCAAATCAGAACATTTTGAGTGTACGTATTGGTTGGAAAATAACTAAAAGAAGGCAGCTGGAGTCTTTGGCAACAAGTGTGGTGCTGCTAACAATCAGTATGCAGAAAGTTAAAATTAGTCAGAACTTGTTTTTGACATATTTTAAAAATAACTGACATTTGTCCTGGGAGTGTACAATATCTAGCACACATTAGCGAAAGTCTACATTTAAGTACTGTAGCAAAACAGAAAAGAAAAGCTTTTACTGGGGGGGGAAGGGGGAGAGCAAAAAGGCCACATAATTGCAAGACGTAAACAGGAGACTAAGCTGCAGGGCACAAGAAGTAATAGTTCTGCTTTCTCTTACATTGTGTAGGCCACAGCTAAAGCACCAGTCTGATTTTGGGCACTCTATTTTGGAAAGGTTTCAATGTGAGAGGACCAGGGGCAACATAACAGTCTTCGAAGATATAAAAAGCCATTGTAAAGAGGAGAGTAGTATTTTGTTTTCCCTGTTTACTTTGCACAAGGCAAGAAATAATAAACTGGAACAAAGTTTAAAATTGGACATTAAGAGGTAGAAAATCTAATAGTGTATGTACTGCAAGACTGGAATAGGTTGCCTGAAAAGATTGTGGGTTGTTTGTAATCAAAGTCTATTAGGAAGTGCCTGTCAGTATTGACAGAGATGAAACTGATCCCACTGCTGGGATGGAGGATGGGCTAAATTGTTTCTGGAGGTTTTTTCCAGATCTGCAGTTCCATGATTCATTGAGAAGAGTCCTAACTTGCCAAGACGTGAACTTTCTTGGAAGTTGTGAAATTTCCTGGGTGTACAGTGCCTGAAAGGATAGATTCTGGTTCTGTTTGTGTTCCGTTTCTATTCATTTCCTTTCAGCGCAAGTTTTCAGTTTAGGTAGGCGTCTGTTTCTGATAATCATATACAAAGTTCTTCATATAGATCCTTCAACATATTAAAAACTATTTTATTATGAATTAATAACTTAGGCTTGGAAGTTGGATCAGATACTGAGTTTAGGGTTTAATATATAATATTAATAACATTATAATAAAATATAATAACAGTTCTGTTAGAGGTATTTTGTACTGATTTTTCATCACATCATTCACTAACAGTATGTGCACAAGTTGATGGTCACCAGTGGGTTCATGTTATCAGTGTGGCCTGTAGCTATTTCCCTTTTCTTTCTCTATTCTTTTTTTCTTTAATTCTTCCTCTAGGCCTTTCCCTCACCTCCAGACTTAATAAGCTTGATTTCAAAGTGAACAACAACAACAAAGAATTCAAGAATAGTACATGCCCTCCGTGAGTATACAATTTTAAAGCAAACAGTGATGATATAGAGCTGTTGGAACCAGAACATATTAATAGTAAAACTGATATTTTCTTAACCTCAGGTTTGCTTTTAAAGTTATGGAATACTTCCAGTTCTGTGGGTGTGTAAAAGATAGGAAGAACTCCAAATACTAAGTATACGAGGTTTAACTTATCTTCCCACTCATAGAAAACTACTTATGTACAAGTAGGTATAGAATATCAAATTAACACACCTGTTTCGAAATCCAGATGTTTTTCATGTTCTTCACAAGAAGAAGCAGTAACAAAACTATTTTTACGCTTAGTAAATCATTGCACAGTTTCTTCACTTTCAACCAGGATCAGCTAAGAGTCATCACTGCAGTAAGCGAAAACTGTACTATTAACCTCCAGTTATATTCCTGTCTGTTTTGGTTTACGTATGTGATGTAGAAAACTTAACTGTGTCAGTAGTAGTAAGAACAGGATTTCTGGGTCTCCAGAACTTTAGGGATCTAAAACTTTTTAAGTTGAGCATACTGTCTCACGTTATTTTGTGGTCCAAGGATTGGAATGTTTAAGAAAAAAAAGTTACCTTTATATGTATAAGGTAATGTTGTCTGCAGTAGACTTCATATTAAACAAGCACCAAGCCTAGTGCATTCATCCAGACTTTACTTATACTCTACATGGACTAAAATAACTTGACAATTAGAACAAGGTTTAAGAAGAGGAATAATAATAGATCACATTAACTTTTTCAGTTGCTTTTTAAAAATCTGTTGCCACTGTTGAACGTAACACAAAATTTGTATATAGTCTCCACAGAAATAAGGAAGTAGATTATTTGTTGTATAGAAGCAAGTAGGTATAAATGAATATATCACAAGTGTCTGTGGGAATGTGCATAAAATGTATGTTCATAAGATAGTATTACATTCAACTGAAAATGAAAATCCAAATTAGTTGCAAAATTCTGTCATTATAATGATTAAATCCAAGGCTTACCTAAGCTTAAATGCTGTGAACAGACTACTTTACAGCAAATACTTAGCACAATAAAAAACAACATTGCTATAGCAGCCTGTCATGTTTCAGCCAGCGGTTTTATCTTTCACTAAAATCTAACATGCTTTTTTCTGTCTCTGTGGATGTACAGTTACAGCAGCATATTTCACAGCAACGCTGCAGCTGCACTTTGAAGCATAAATTCAAACTCAGATTTTCAGAAGCTGAGCCAAATTTAACCTCATTTCTCTATTTGGATACTTACCACTGTAACTGAGATAAAGAAAATTAAACAAATCACTATGAGAAAAGTCTTGGTGTTTTTCTCAACTACAAAAATATGAGGCAGAGTGCATGAATTTGGCAGTTCAGCTATTTGTACAATTTAGTCTGATTCATATCTTTTCACTCTATATCAGAGTGTTACAAAGCCTAAACTAGCCTGGATAGTAGCCATTTCCATCTGTAGTCTATGAGAGTCACCATTCGTGGTTGAAGAGAAATACACGTAGTCAGTCCATCTCTCTGTAAGATCTTGAAAGCTGCACAGTAAGTAAACAAATTTGCCAGAAGGAATAACCTTTGTCAGTAGTCTCAGGGGAAATGCTGAAGTAGCATGAATGCAGGAATCAGCCTGTTTAGTGACTCTTCTGGAACAGAAATGTTGCATTTGTCAGTCTTCATCAAATCACTGCTTTGTCCAGCCCATTATTCAGCCTCTAAAACTGGCAAGTACTAGGTAGTTCTGAGAAAATACAGAGGAACCTCAAGGAAGATGGGTTTTGATTTATGGCCCAGTCAGTTAATATTTGCATTGATGATTGGTTTGGTACTTGTGGCTATTTTTATTATCATTTACAAATGGTTTATTCTTTTCTTGTGTTCTGCTAATCTGTTGGTCTTGCAGATATCTCCTTCTAGTGATTGTTTCAATTTATCTACATGTTGCATCTAAAATACATCTCATGAGTTTTAAACTTAGGCTTTAAATATATGGTGCTTTTCAGTTTCATCTCTGCTCTTAAATTGTGGGAACTAGTAATTGAAAGTAGCAAATCGTCTACCTACTTTTTGTAGTTCTGTATTATCTGTTTTCTGATCTTCATAAAGGAACACAGCTACAGGCTTTTCAGCCCTTCTCATTTGGAAATCTGTGCGATTTGCTTTGTATTTGATCCCTTTTCTTACTGTCCTGTATTTATGTGAATAGATGCTCAAAATGTAAATGAAATGTTTCAGAGAAGGAAAATCTGAAACGTTTGCACATGAGCAGTTTAGCAAAGCAAATCAGCTGCACAGCATCTGAGCAGTGTGCAAGGTGTGCTCAATAGCAGATGAGAACCTACTGTCCTGGGATCTCTCACTTGTCAGTCTAGACCCTGAGCACTGAGCTCAGATGCGTTTGGAGAGCACTGATGTTGAGCTGGTGCCTGAGTCAGACTGGTAGTGAGCCATCTGTATAAGTAATGCACAGTATATTGTGGCAGCTTCACTCAGTCTGTTTAGCAATGGGTTTAAGGGTTAATTGCTTTATCCTTGCCATTTTCTCAGGCTAGCCAGAAAGGACCTGTGCAGCCAATCATATGCAAGAACTAGAAACTATGAGCTCAGATCTGGTGATGCACTTAGCCTTGTCCCATTGTTCAAACATAGAGTGCTTTTACTGCATTGAAGACACAGGAAAATTTGTTTTCTTAGCTATAAAAATTAAAACATCGAAAGTCCATACGTATTGTGCTTCATTAGGGAGATCAGTTTTCCTCTGACAAGTAACTGGACGTGAGATTTCAAAGACAGACCCCGTGAAGTATGATGGCTGAAGTGATTTTTGTAAAAGTTCCTATCTTATCTCTGCTGTTGCTGGGATGTGTATCGCAGTGTTACAATGGGTGTGCTTACGCTAAAGATTTTGTAGCATGCTAATTGCATATTCCCAGAAGCTTCTGAGCAAAGGGAACATACCCATATGCTTTGCTTTCAATCACCTCACTTTCTGAATGTCCAGTATACTTGTTATAGCTCTTGCTTAGACTAGTATAAGGTATGTGGCGCTTTCTTATTGGGTTACCAAAGCTTACTATAAGGAACAAAAGACAGATGGAGCTGAAGCTGGCTGATTGCTGCAGAAACCAATATTGTTAACCCAATGAGCAAGGCCTGAGCAGCAAGTAGTGAAGTTTATTTGAATGGAGAGAGTTGCCGGTTCTAAACTTAAGTGAATAGATATAATGCACAGTGTATTGAAGTGTTTAATTTTAGATAGTACAGGCTCAATTCACCAGATCACAAGACAAAAACTAGTTTTCGTATGCACTGTAATATATCAACATTCTTATGGTTGCAACACTTCTTGCTCAACTGCCAGTTTCAAATTCATTTCTGTAGGAAGAAATTCCTACCACTTGACACAGAAAAGATGTAGTACATACAGTAAGGATGAGAAAACTTTCTTGTCATTGAGCCCTCAGAAAAGATACTACAGCCTGTGGAGAAGTGATGCTAACTTTTATGCCTTACCTCCTACCAACCGGAATATTAATAAAAAAGGTTGATACCGGTTTGGCATAGGCTGCAGCCAATAAGTGAAAACTTTAAGAGCAACATGGATTCTGTGCAGAGAATTTACAAGGTTTTGCTTTACCGTTTGGATAACTCTTAATCAATACACTTGCATCTCAATGAGAGACTGATAATTTGGAACTTTGAAAAAGCAAACCAAATATGTAATTTTGAAATGACATGATGGTCTTAACAATGTAATAAATTATTTCAAAAATTTTCACAATAATTTGAAAAGCCTCATACCGAGTAAGTACTTGTATCAAAAAGTGAGTTCCGTCAACACAGTAATGTACTTTCTATGCTTAATTAGTAAGAGTACAATAGGAATTGATGGCTAACAAAAGATTTTATGCATCTTGCAGACAGTTTGAAATAACCACGCGTCAGGACTTGTTACACTGTTCTGAGCATGTGTTATTTGTGTACAAGTTACAGCTTGTTGTTTCCCAACCACTATCAAGTGTAGAATAGTTTTACTTCTCTGACTGGTCAAGTATAGCTCAAGACTCCAAAGGAACTATAGAGCACCTCTAGATGTGTGTCGTGAATTCAAATGTCCAAAAAATCAACACAGTATATTTGAAAGAAAACAGATATTTTCCTCTTTTTTTTTTTTTCAAATTTATGGGGAAAAGTCTATTTTAACTACCTGTAGTGCTTGTATCTAAGGAGCACTTTAAACAATGAAGAAAACTTCTTAAAAAATTGTAAGACTTGGCAAAAATGTCTACTTTGTAATTCGGTCTGGGAGAAATATTTTTCAACATCAAATCTGTGCAACACGGTGATGGTGAAATACTTGCCCCGACATCAGAATGGCAGTAGGAAAGGTAGTTTTCATTTATTCTATTGCCTGGAGGGGTGTTCTTTTCTTTTTGCAATCATACGGCCATTTCGTTTTAGTCTATTGATATTTCTTAACTTGAGCCAGATTAAAAGTGAGCTGCCTATATGACAAAGAACACTGAAGCTAGAAGGGGTAGGAGGAACACCAGAAAATAAGGAGCATGGAGGAGGAACACAGAAACATTAAAAAAAAAAAGGGTTATAGATCACATTGTAGAAGAGGGCAAGAGATCATCAAACAGTCTTCTACAAATCTACTACATTAACCAATTTCTAGGGCAGAGGGTTAAGTGGTATTTCTAGTTCTATTTTGTTACTCAAAGAAACTTCCTATCTCATTAGCTCCCTTTAACTACAGTCTTAAAACATCATAGCAAAGGTTTAGTTGTTTGTTTATAGAGGAAATTGAAGAATGACTTTGAGATATGCATGTGACTAGTTTCTAAAAAGCAGCAGTACTTCTCTAAATATATGAAAAACTTTTATGGAAGCATCTAAACCACTAGACTTTGTATCTAGTGTTCTTTGGAAAGAAGGATGAACTGGCTTGGCTTTGGCAGTCTGTTAGACATATTTAAAAGAAAGTCAAGAAAAGGAAAGAGTCCAAATAGACGTCATGAAAACTAAGAAGATAAGAAAAGTTGAAGTTCTGAAAAGAACCCTTTCACCGAGTGTGCTAATAAAGACGGTCCATCTCTTCATTACCATGCTACTTATCCACCTCTGTTACGCTGCACAAAAGGGAAAAAAGCAGTCTTTATAGTTGTACATGATTATATTTTTCTTTTGTGTTGAGTTCAAAGTCTTTTCTAAAAAAGCAAGAGTAGATTGCTCACAATGTAATGGGCCATTCCCAGAAAATGAAAAAATGGCCTTAACGTTTTATATTAATACAATAGGTTATGTATATAACAGGTTTTTAAAAGTTAATGCATATTAGCTTAGAACAGCCATATTTTAACACCGTGCGACTGAAAGTTCCAGTAGAGCAGATGAATGGGACTACAGAAGAAAAAAACTACTATGACAAAGGGATAAAGGTTTAAGAAAAAGGACTCAAATCTGTATTTCAGGTGTCTCTTTACCTTCCATCAGGAAACGAGTTATTAGGAGTAATGAAATCAGAGATAGAAAATACAAAAACTTTTTAGATCCTTCTGTGCAAGGCGGCGACACTGGCCTTTACTTCTTCACTTTATAATGATTCCTTTGAGTTGTGGTTCTGAAAAAGCTCTGAAATGTCTTCCTGTTATTTCTTTTTCATCTTTCCAAACACTGGCCGGGAATAACCCCATCCTATTCTTTCTTGAGTTTTTGAAACGCATATTGACTATAATGACTTTAAGTTATCTGGCTAATGTGCTAGATTTATAGAAGTGTTAGAGCTCCACTACGCTGCTACCAGGTGTCTGAGAAGGTGCAAAGCATTAGGCAGGATCTTACTTTTTCCATGCCTGCTTCTACTTTAGACCACTCCAAATATTTAACTGCTGAAAACTATGTAAGTTAAGTGGATTTTAGTACAATCTCATGACATCACTCTCTCTTGATGTGCTGTTAGCTCTGTCTTTATCAGAAGTAATAGTAGATTGCTAACCTACATTGATGCTGCCAAATGTCTCCCTAGAGTCACCTTCCTGATATTCAGCTTCTGGTTGCGAATCTGGTACATACGCTTCCTTAATCTACCTTGGTAAACATAGTAAAAGGCCTTCAGAGTTTCTGGTCTATGTTAAACATTTTTAGGAGGAAATTATACTTGACCTTCTGAATACCTAGTTATTGTTTCATTAATTTATGGTAGTTCTCAGTGGTCACAGTTTGCATCAGAACTACTTTGGATCTACACTATGTAGTACTTCAAAGAGGAAAGAAAACTCTTACTTTGTGCAGTAATTAGTTTTAAAATCTACGGTACTTGAAAATAGGATTTTGGTTATATTATCAGAGGTGAACTTACTAGAAGTGAACATTGTATCTAAAGTGGGCCTTACTACCAAACTCAAAATGACAAAAGACCTGACCTCTCCCCTACTTTTCTGGATGCTTTTATGAATCTAGTTTTTGTTTGCACGAATGGTGCACAGGGAGAGTATCTTTTTATTGGTATGAATGAAAGCATTTGTGTGTAAATGAGCACATTCACATGCAAATTAATATATTTGCAAAAGAAGCACTTGCCCACCTGCCACATGAGCCTTGGCTTTTTGACTTTCAGCGCTGGAGGCACATAGTGAAAAGGAGAATAAGAATGTCAGCAATATTTCAAAAGTTGAGTGGTCAGTCACTGTGAACAGCAAGCAGGGAAGATAAAGCAAAGTGAAAAAATGAAGAAAAATGTAAAAGGGAAGATTCTTACAACGGTTCATATAAGGCAAGTAGAAAGAGCACAATTGCAATGGCGAATTGGAAGCAAAGACAAATGATGAAATACTATAAATGAAATCAAGGCTCTTGACAAATTCCTTTCTTTGCCTTCCTATTTAGCACCTAAATAAGTTGCCTGAAAGGATAAAATCTTCTCTGCAACAATGGGGTCTGCTACATAGACATCCTGTAGGTGAGACCTGAAGAGACTTTTATGATGCAGGAAAATGATCTTTTTCCTTTCCCATATTTTCATTCTTTTTCCCTTATACAAATAATATGCACATAAGAAATAGAAGTTCTGTTGCTTTCTAGACTTACCACAGCTGCTCATGATCACTGCTATTTTAATAAATAGCATGCTAATCTGTTTCCTCAGGCCAATTAATCCATCTAGTAGCAAGAGTTTAAAGGTGAATGTTTTTGGAAACTCTCATGAGGCTCCACCTGGAGAACTGCAGTCAGCCCTGGAGTCCCCAGCGTAAGAACCTGGACCTGCTGGAGTGGAGCAGAGGACCTCAGAGGAGGTCATGAGGATGTTCTGAGGGCTGGAGTACCTCTCCTACAAAGAAAGGCTGAAGGAGCTGGGCTTTTTCAGTCAGTAGATGAAAAGACTCCAGGAAGACCATACAGTGGCCTTCCAGTACTTAAAGGGGTTCTATAAGAAAGCTGGAGAAGAAGGTCAGGTAGCACAGTGATAGGACAAGGGGTAATGACTTTAAACTGCAAGAGAGTAATTTAGATTAGATATTAGGAAGAAAATACTAGGAAGAAATTCTTCACTGTAGAGGGTGATGAAGCACTGGAAGAGGCTGCCCAGTGAAGCTGTGGATGTCCCATCCCAGGTGGATGTTTAGTGAAGCATATATTACCCCTGTGGTAACCTAAATAAGTAGTATTTCTAGTTACAGAGGCAGACTGCCAGAAGGTGGCTGCTAGGTGGCCAATGTGTTGTATCTCACAGGAGTCTTCCTGCACCTAGCAGAAGATTTTGGGGCTTTGCAGCCCCGAGAGAGTATTTTCTCTTTTTAATTTAAAATGTGTGATTACTCCTTACTTTCTGCCACCTGTTCTGCTCATAAACTTCTGCAGAGCCCCTCTCTCCATTCTAATTTCCAGCAAGCTGTCATGTTACCCTTACTGATGGAGCTACCTCCTCCCCTAGGCATTGAGATGACTCATGTGCATTCATGTATGCAGAGTGGCAGCTGGCCCTAAGGCCAGGCAAGGATGTGACCCATTTATCCATTGCTTAATTTTCTTGAAACTCAGAACTCTGCAAAAATAAAGTCAATAGCTCATCTGGTGCTTCACTTCTAGCAGCATTTCTGCCACTTCTGAGAACCCTGTGCCTGTTAGAATGGAAACGTACAGTCCTCGCAAAAATGTATGGAAAAACTAGGAACTCCATTACAATTTTTCAGCATTTTGGATTCAAGGCATTCTTTCCATATGAACTACAAGTGCAAATTCAGGGAGGCCCCTCAGAGGAAATCGGATGTGTTCTTTCTGAAATCACTGTCAGCTTGGCTACTGGGCAAAGTAGCTATCCTCATCCACACGCTCCTCCTCTTCTTTCTTCATTGTTCACCAGCTAGACAGACAACAAAGCCTGTATGATATTTATCACTTAATAGTTCTCTTAATGTTCTGTTACCAAACCCTCATCAGCATGATTTCAGCTAGTACAAAGCATAATCTCTGTAAACATTTCTTCAGGGGTGTTGTGGAAATTGTTACAAATCTCTGCAAGGTATTATTGTCTAGCAGTGTTAAATCTGTACTTCAAAGACATATTCATATCATTATATGGAATTTCAAAACCATAATAAAGTGAAAGGTGGCCCTTATCCTGACTGACCAGGAATTCCACATCAGCTACAAGCAATTGCTAAGCTCCTTTATAGCACCAGTTTAAACAATTCTAGAGTAGGTAACAAGATAGATAATTTCAATATAAAGTATGTTCTTTAAAAAGTGTTCATCTGTTTTTTTTTTCTCAAAGAAAAAATTCTCAGAAAGTACCATCTTTGTGGTCACTTTGTATATCTACTGCAGGAGTCTGCAGCAGCTGTGCTACCAGTTGTAGATTTAAGCAGCCAGGTTGGACCATCCCAAAAGACCTGATGAGCTGAGCCAGATGCTAAAAATCAAAACAGTCTCTTCATTGCAAGCTTGGCTGCTGCCCAAGAATGGATCTTTCAAATAATGACATTTAAGAAACTATACATGGTTACATTTTTATAGTGACAACAATAATGGTAATGTAAGTAAAAGAAGATCAGTAAGGCATAATTACTGTAGCCTAAGCAATGAAAAAGAAAACAGGGCAAAAGAAAATAGACCATTCACTCTGTGTAAGGGCTGTGCATTCCAAAAAGTAAGGTTACGTGCATGAAAAAGACACTGACCAAAAACAACAGAACTATATGATTATGATTTTTACTGATTGTATGTTAATGTTCATGGTATTTATCAGAGTCATAGAAAGCAACCGGTGCAATTATTTTTCCAGATGCTGTGTAGAAATATGATGCAGTAGTACAGAAGTAACCAAGAAGGAGTTGTTTAATGAATGCTATAGGAAAAAAATATGTTTATTGATGTTTATATTCTAATTATGTCTATGTTCATTCTTTAAACACATGTTGCACAGAATGACTGAAGTGAGATTTATGAAAAGGTACAAGGGTCAATCATCTTTCTGTTACTTGTTGGAATTCATCCAAAAAGAGTAGCATCTAGTAGATATTCAGCTAAAAATCTCATGCAGTCCTGTGTACAAGTGTTGACTTCACTCCTTTACCTATATGTTCCTCTGGAAGAATGAATTTGTATTGGTTAGATTTACACTACATAAGCAGACCTTTCAGGGTATCATGGAAGGAAGGATTGTTGGGATGACTCTGAATCTCAACAGCTTGTTTTTAATAATAAACATACACTAAAACTGAAGAGGAATACATTAAAAGTGCACCAGTGGCTTCCTGTTATAGGAACAAGACGTTTCCAACATTTCAGAAGAAACATTTCCAAACAACAATTGGTTGAGCACAGGGCTGTTTGTTCACTGGGAAAACTAGTACGTTCTTGGATTTTAGCACATTATCTTGAAAACATTTCACTTTGGCAGCGCTCAGAGGCAAGTATGCAGGGACTGCTTTGGTAGCCAAGTCCAGCCTAGAGGTGGGCTGCAGTGCAGGAAAGAGGACAGACAGTGCAGGCTGTTTCCTGGCATCATTTGAACACATTTCTCCCTGAAGACGTCACAGTTCAAAGGTTTTCTTTGTGACCAAAACAGACTTTCTGAGTAGAGGTTATGTTAGATCACAACTTGAGTGACAGGGGAAATCCATGAGATACATTTATCTCCTCCATTTCTAGCTCTGAATGGGAAATGAAAGCAAAGAAACCGTGGGAGATGACTGAATGTTTCTCATTCCCTCAAAGTAACTGATGCAGATTTCCACTCAATACCTCTAGAAGTATTTTCAAACACGTTTTCCTCCTTCACACTCACTGTGAATTTGAACACGGCCTCTATTAAGCATTTGATTTTTCTTTCCCCCCCCTAGGCACTGAAATAGGTTTCCATGTCTATACAGAGTGCCTCTCTAGTATATGCAATGCAGCTTGTGAGATAGATCCAGGTGACCTTACCATGTCAGCATTTATAATGATCTAGTTATAAACATCTCCAAACTGTGAAATCTCTGCAGTGCTTAGAAGATTTGCCTACTTGCTGGCCTTCTGCTCTGAGCAGCACTGAGAGCTGCACATCTCATCATTGCAGCCAGCGCTGGCATGCTCTGAGCAGCTCCTTCTCAAATCCCAGCTATGAGATTTCATTAAAGCATGCAGTTATCACCATAATCCCACACTCGACCTGAGGAACGTTGCTCTGACACTGGTGTGCATTTTCTGTTCAAAGTCTGCAGCTGGGAGATTACCAAATCCTCCAGCTGTGAGAAATCCTCCCATCCTAAAGTCAAACCAGTGAGGAAACAATCAGCTTCTCTACCTTCCATTTTATGTCGGTGTCAGATAATTTACCCCACACTCTCAGATTGGCAAAATGACTTCCCCTCACACCCGAAGCCCACCACCATGAGGTTTTACATTCCTCAGATGCTGAGTAAAAGACAGTAGTAGGAGACTATGGAAAAAAAAATCTAAAAAAAAATAAATAAAAATGAGGCTTTTCACCCCATTTCAATGTTCCCGAATTATTTATGCCTCACTGTCCACCCAGCTAGTAATGCTTTGCAGGGACAGCACTTCTTGGCGGAATTTTTCACCCTCTGTAAGATATTAATTCATATAAAAATTGCACTTGGACACATGAGGAAGTTAAAGAAGCAGTCACACAAACAAATGATAATGTTCTTGCACAGAAACATCACCAAGTACTGCAACCACATGACAGCAACAAGGTTGTATATCTCATTCCACCAAAAAAAACCTGAGCACATTTGCAAATGTACTTGCACAAAATGGGATCTGAATCATGAGCTCATCTCTCAAAACAGAGGCTGTGAGAGATCGAAATAATCAGCAGCAGCATGAGAAAGGTCCAGAGACACTTCAGGAGGTTCAGTATCTCTTATGGCACATACCACTCTGCAGTAGCGTAAGCAGAGGGCTTGGAGAGAATGTTGTTTCTCTATGCAAGGCAATAAAGCTAGTGTCTACAGAACATAAAAAATAAAGTTTCAAGGCTGTTGAGAGCCAAGAGTAAGAAAGCAACGCCTCTCTTATTTCAAATTCCACTAGGCAATGGTATTGTTAATGAGCCAAGAAAACCCTTGCCACTCATTTTCAAATGTTCATTTATGTTCTGCACCCTGCATCGGATCCTTCGCAACCTGGAAGTTCAAAGACTGCGAAGGAGTGTGGGTAATTGGAGCTGCTAGCAAAGAAATAACATAGTGCTTTAATCACAGACTATCCCTAAGTGGAAGCTATGAATTAAACATCTACATCTATATTACAACCTTTCTTGAGAAATGTTATGTATTTTACAGAATTATAATTTCAATTTTATCTTTAACTTTATCACTGTCTACAGGTGTTCTAACTGTCTTGGTATATACATAGTGATGCTTTGATGGACCATGATCTACAGAACTAATAAAAAATATTGATCTATAGCTCTAAATTACCTTAACATTGAGTCATAAATACCACTTCAATGGGATGTATTAATGTGATTTTCTTCTTTCTGTGATTTAATGCATTATGTCTATTTTATGCTAAATTTATCTTTCCCACATGAGTCTGATTAACCCGAGAGCATACAAAAGAATGGTGAAAAACCATGCCATCAGGAACAAATGAAAAAGACTCGTCTTTCTCAAAGATTTAGTTGCTTCTGTTGGAGATCCGTGACTCCATAGCAGCAACTGTTCTCCACAATCTCCTCATTAATCCACTCTCTTAATTTGGCGATCCAACTTAAAGCTTGAGTTCCACATACTTACACACCCAGAGTATTGTTCATGGATGCATTGGTGAAATTCATGGAATATTTTCTACATTTTACACTTAGCTTCTTAAAAGTTGTTTCTGAAATCTTGAATTGATAAATTCAAGGCTAGATGCAACTACAGGGTGGAGGAAATGAAGCAGGCCACTTTCGCATCCCATCCCAGCTGGGAGCACTGTCATGCAGTGCGGTGGAGAGACCCACCAAATCCTTTTGGACTCCCCCTAGTTCTATGCCAAACATTTGCTGTCAAATCATTTTTGAGGATTGTAACAAGAGAAGAATGTTTGTTCCTCGATACATTTTTTGAAATTGCAAAACTTTGCATATTCCTCAAATTTTACTATTTTACAAGGAAGAAGTTAAACAAATTAGATATTATGCTTTTGACTAAAAATCTGACAAATACTGGACTTGAGCATCGAGCAGATGAAGTTTGATGAAAATTTGCAGTGAGTATGCAGTGTTGACAGCGACATTGCTGACAAAAATCAGGGGCTAGTTTCTGATGACAAACCCCATGGATTTGATCTTATTGTTACATTATGTTAACTGACCTAGGTCCTTTCAGCTGTGTTTGGCCTGCGTTAGTGAGTCCCATTACTTTTTTTTTATGATGTTAATGACAATAACAAGAATTCTAGAAAGGCAAATATCAGCTAGCGCAGTCATTTTGAGTTTGTTTAGTGTCTGTGTCTAGAAGTATTTGCTACAATTACTCACGTAGCTGGGGCAGCTGTACGCATCTTATTTTGCTGGTTTGGGAATTGTGTGATATTTTGGGCAAGCCAGAGAGACCTTTTGAATAAGTGGCTTTAGTATCTTACTCGGTAGATAGCAAGAGTGACTAAATGACAAAATGCAGGAGATGGCAAAAATAGCAAGTCAGTACTTATCATCAAATTTCTAGGTTGTCATAGAATAATAATGGCACACCACTTTTGCAAGAGGAAATCATCCAGCTTTGGCAGTCAATTTTGAAGCCCAACTCCAAATTTGCTTGTTTGATTGGCTTGGCGTTCTTCCCTCAAAGCTTCAGAAAAAGCTCCCATAAGCTTTCATTGGCCTAAATCAGAAACATCTGTCAGGAGCATGAATCACTCATTGATTGAGATCAACAGTCAGAAAAACCTGCACAATGGCAGATTTTTTCTCCTCACATGGGTGGCAAATCAGTCATATGCCACTATTACTCTGCATGTCAACATGCATACATATTTCATTGAATTGCTAACTCAGTCCGAGCCTGAGTCTTTCTTCAAGCTCCCATAGTAAGCTTGTTTTAAAAGTAAAATTAAACATCCTACGCATTTCTGTCATCCTTCAAACTGCTGTTTTGTCCTTCTTCTTACCAGCACACAAACATAATAGAAGCTGCAGAAAGTTAAGGGGAAAAAAAAGGCCCACAGTCCTTCGGAGTAGCTGAAACCCAGCAGAAATGTAAACTTAAAACAAACATTAATTTCTTTTCCATCCATGCTCTTCTGATTTAGATTCAGAGATTTGATTTAGAGCATGCTGGGCACCCCCTTTTACCTGATGCATGCTATACACATACCAGGATCCACGTCATTGCTAATTTTGAGGAAAAATCAAGGCCCCCACCTACAGGTAAAAGCTATACCCCACTGAAAATAAGCACAGAAGACTGTTCAGCGTGTAACAGTGAGTGTCCATGCTAGGGTATGGTTGGCCAGCCATGCTAATTGCAGCCAAACCCCAATGCCCACAGTCCTGCTGGCAGTGCTCCATCTCCCATTTATTATAGCTCTGCCTCTTTCCCTCTATATCTGAATTTTGGCAGATTCTCCAGTCCCACTATTTCTAATCTTGATGTCCCTTTGCCAAATTGTAGAAGCAGTTTGGGGAAAAGGAAAAACAAAACAAAGCAGCCATCATCTTCAGCTGAAACTCACCCTCCTGTGTGGCTGCCTTCCAACGTGTCTACCAATGCCTGGTTGCTCCCAGATCTACTGCAAGAGTTGGAAACTTGAGGGGAAAGAGAAAAAAATACACAAAAGACAGAGAAATGAATGTGTTAGTGGCTTCAAAGGCAACAGCCATCTGTTTTCCTTACTCACTGGCAGCCATAGGAGCTCCCTGCAGTGAGAATGGAGATTTGGCAGGTTTCTGTAACACTGTTGAGCTTTTACTATCCCTACCAGCAATCCCTGCTACTTCTCTGCACACCATCACACCAATTATACTTCGACTTTTTCCTGCAGCAGCAGCATCATTGCCTCTACAGCCTTATACCCATGACCATGCTAACAACCAATATCTAGTAAAAAACAGCAAAGATCAACTACTGTTAAGCAATGAAAATGCTTAAATTTTCAATTAATATGACATTGCAGCCATGCTGCATCCAAAACACAGGCAATTTTTTTTTTTTTTTTTTTTTTAATGTAGCTGAGAAAAAGTTTCCACCTTTGGAAAGGAACACATTTAAGTTCTTTGATAGCAACATCTGACCTATATCACCCAAGATATCATGAAAAATTGTGTTACAATTTCCCACTATGAGTACCATTTGGAATTTTGATTTGCATAATGCTTCTTTTCTGTCAGAAGATTGCCAAGAAAACAGAGCATGAAACCTGCCACAGAAACGCAACAAAGAGGATTCAGGGGATTTATTGTCAAGAAGATTTGAACTGATTTCAGTGCCGTAAAAATCAAAATAGAAATTTGCTTTGTGTTTAAGCTTATTATTAATATTTCTTATCATGGTTCGCTATAGGTCAAATTTTAAGGAAACCAGCAAATGCTAGGAAAATGTAGTAGGAAAAGAAGGTAAGAATATAGATCACTCACTGTAAAAAATATAGCTGTCCACAACCACAATCTTCCCTTAGAGTAGCAGCTTTTCAGTATATTCTTCAAGGCTGTTTCTGTTCTCAGTTATCATAGTTTTAATATAACTTACAATCACTTCCTAGAGACTTAGTATCTGGATTTCACAAAGCGTTATATGCTTTGGGGGAAAGCAGAATGCTGCATACAGTAATCTGTTGTGCAATACAAAGAGCAGCTGGTGTAGCTTACGTAAAGTGGCAAATAGCCCGATGCAGTAAAATGTAAGCATGTTCATAGCAAGGGTAACTATTGGCATAGAACAGATGCCAGAATGTGTTTCTATTCAGATCACAAAAAATATGATAAAAGATAAACAGTTCATCATGAAGACAAAACAACAGGATACATTTCCATAAATTTGGAGGTGACAGAATCTCTTTGAAATTTAGACTCTCTTATTTGTTTATTGCACATATATTTACTGCTCCCAGTTACAAGTTCTGGGTTATCTCCTATATCTAAGCAAAGCGAGGTCCAATTAATTAATTTACCCATCAATCACCTTCACTGTGTTGTTCTTTGGGGTGTGTCTGTGTGTGTTTTTACACCAACATCAAAGCAGAACTAGCTAGGCAGGAACAGCCTTTCTTTGGAGGAAAAAAAAAAAAAAAGAAGATTGGTTATTCAGATATTCAGGCATAGAATCATTTAGGCTGGAAAGACATTTCAGCGCCACAGGTGGATAGGATTTGGGATGTAATGCTTAACTCCTCCCATATCCTGCTGCTTAACTTCCTAGTCAAGAAGATATTAGTCTTAACGAATCTGCAGGAGCCTATGAGTGGACAGAAACCCACCACAAAAAGCATCAAATCCATCTACTGTTAATATCCATAATTAACTATGAAGTGTGCACAAGTTTAGCTGTTCCAAAACCAAAAACTCATGTGTCCAAAGAGCTTTAAAGCACCACCTTCTCCTCTACAGCATTCCTGAAAGTTTCTCTTCTCTATTTAATATGTTTGTATACAAAGACAAGAATCTGTAAGTGGAATTGTTATTCTCTGATGAAGGATTCAGCGTGCTTTCACAAGGGTTCTGAAAGTTCAATTACTGCAAGGAAAACACAAGCAGTTTCCTTCTGACAAGGAATATTGCAACAAGGAATATGCTTCTGCGTATCAGCTTCTATCAGTGGAGTGCTGGTCCACTGGAATGAAAGACAAAGGGTCCTGAGTGATTCTATAGCTATACTTCTTTAAAAGTATACTTATTAAAATAATAGTTTTTAAAAAAAGAATACTGATGTATTAATGAAACAAGATGTTCAGGAGGACAATGTTTTGTTTTAAGCTGACAAGGAGAGAGGATATTACTGTGGAAAAGTTCAGATAAGCGACACTGGGCTCAAGTACGTGCTCCAAAAAGAAGCCCCAGTGCTGTTGCATTTTAGCCCATTGCCTCCAGAAAAAGCACAGTAGAAAAGGGAAAAGAATCTCAATGCCTTTCCTCAAGCCAAGAAAACTTCTACAGGAAGTTGGGTCTGCTGGCTGTGCCAGAGGCCTGAGATATCCCCACTTGCTTGTTTGATTTGATTTCCTTTTTTTTCTGAAGAGGATCTGGAACTACAGCAGGGCTCCCTGGAGAGGAACTCGTTTGTTTGCTCGACTTTATTTGAAGACTGTTTGGTTTTAAGGTCCAGATTAGATCCAAGAATGGATTTGATTGGATAAGAGACGGACACTTCAAACAGTACTGTGCAGCTATACTTAGGCTGTGTTACTGAGCTACTGGGGAGGAAAGGGTGCTAAGACAAAGAAACATACTCTGCAGACGAACAAAAGTTTTTTGGTTCTTTTTTTTCTTTAAATTATCCGTAGTTGTGACTTCCAGCACACATGAGTCTCCTCCATTTGTACATAGGAACACCTGCGAAACACATCAGAGTTGATCGGAGCCCAAGGACAGAAAGTTATATTTGGTATATGGATCTCCGTGTGAACAAAAAAATAAATAAATCAGGGAAACACCCAGTTTTGCTTGAACATAATGGTTTGGATTGTAGTTAAGAGGCTTAGCCTTTCTCACTTGTCAGGAAGAATGGTTGTTCTGCTGGTTTTTTGGCATTCTGACACAAATGCCTCCTGGGGCCTAAAAACCATTTCCTGTAGTAACAAGTATCTGATGAGTTGGTTCAATGGATGTAGCTTGAACCTGGCACTTGCAGGCAGATCTAGCACGTGCTTTGAAGAAATGGGACTTGGGACCATATAGCTAGCAGGCTGCCTTTTCTGTTGTGGACCCAGTGTAAATCTGAGCCTGCTTATGAAGAACATAACTTGCAGAAGAGATTCCACTCCCCAGGAGAAGAAAATTGAAGGCAATATTCCTTGAGCTCTTTCTATCCTGGAATGTTCAGATTACTGATAAAGCTATCGACTGCTGTGATAGTTTGCATAATATAAACACCTGCCTGATGCAATGACACAAGCAAAGCCATAGACCTTTGGCCACCGTACAGCTGGAAACTACCTTTCAGCACTGCAGAACCAGACTAGTTGCAAACAAGTAAACTATAGCTGAAAGATAGAATAATCCTGTTCTGCTCTGACAGCCATCCAATCCTCTGGATGCATATATGTTTGTAAACGGTCACTTTAGCTCTGCATTAAAGTTCGCTTGAAGCCAAGAGCTCACTGCCCTAAGAAAACTGCATTCCTTTCAGTTAATATTTCACTTGACAGGAATCCTTTCTGGCTGGAGATCGACTGCAAAACCTGCAAGCAGGTTTTCTATCTCACTGTTTCCAGAAATAAGAATTTTTCAAACCCTCTCAAACACTGCCGAATCAAAACATACACTCCCTAATTCTGTGCCTTCTAATTTAAATCCATAACTCCAAATTGACTAATTTATCTACGAATAACATGTTTCTTTACATTAGTTACATATATTTAACTACAATACATGAATTTTAATCACAGATTGGATTCCATAAAGCCAAATGGTTTCAGAGGTCACACATAAAAACCATGAGAATTATTTAGTCTCAAGGGGACATCTGGGACAACAGATCCCTTTCTTCTCCATTTGAGGTTGTCTGGCCTCACTGTGTCAAGTTCCTTGTCAGGAAACGTGTCTTCCTGCTATACTTATTGTTATCTCCCCTGAGTAACATACAAGACAAATATAATATGCAACAAAAATATCACATGCCAGTGTAGTACACAATTCCTGCCCTATGTTAGTCATTAACAAATATGTGTGCCTTTCTTCTGAAATCTTTTATAGGAATGACCACAGTATATATTATACATGAGTTACTGTAGGCCACGGAACAGGATTTGGGCTTCTACTTTTACTTTTTGTTTCATCTCCCTGCAGCCTTCTATAAGGAAGTGCACCAGAGATTTGCAAATTAAGGTGAGAACAGGAAGACTGGAAAATAAAGAACAATTGAGTCAGAAAAGCTATTAAGGAAATCAAACTAGCAATATGAATAGAAGTTATGAATCACAGAAGAATTATAAACTGGATGTTGAGAAGCAGAGTTTGCTTTTAATCATTTTGTAAAATGCTTGCTTCTGAGTCTTCTCACAGCAAATCATTTTTGAAAAATGTATACAGTGAAGATTAACATAGTGTTTGCTTCAATGTCTTTCTAGGCTAAGTACCTTTCTATTACAGAATTCCAGTCCAACTCTTTATTCGGAACAGAAATACCATTGATCTTCAACTTCCAAAAGAATGCATCATCCGTTACCCAGGAGCAACTTTGCAAAAGAACTGGAAAAAGTATTATTCCACACCATTTACGAATACACTGATCATAAATTCTGATATACAAATATATACCAGAAAAAAAAAATTAAAATACTATTGATAGAACTAACCTTAGAACACTTCTTCAAAGCACATCTAATTGCCTGTCTTCTGCAATTATCACTGATGGAGTTAAGAAGGGAGTCCTGAATCCATACGCAACCAGTGATGTCAATGCAGCTTGCACCATGCCCTTGTTGTCCTTCTCAAAGATAGACAGGTGATGACTCAGGGTATATTGCTTATTTCCTTACCTACCTCCATTTCCTGAGGAAGCCACAGCCCTTCGTATCATATAGTGTGATAAGCATCAGTTTCATGATTAAAACAAGTCTCTAGGCCAGCAACAGGGGCTGTTAATGTTAGAACTCATAAGCATTCTGGATCACTCATCAAGACTGCTTGTGTATGCTGTCTGTTACTGGACTCATGCATACCACACAACAGAAAACGTCTGAATTTTCATCAGATACTAGGTATGTCTTAAAATGCAATGAGAGGCCATGTCCCACAATCCTCAAATCTGTGTAGAAGCTTTGTGTTTGCTTCTACCTGAACTATTGGACTTCACGAAGACTGCAGAGAAGAACACACTTATCCAGTCTCAGTGTCACTGGAACAGAAGACGAGAGTGGTTAAATTCCTCCTTCAGTTTCAATCACTGTGCTTCAGGCAGGCACACAGATTTTATACACAAAACATTGAAACTGAGAACTGCATTGACTAAGACAATTTCTATAGTATGCACCTTCCAGGATAATGGGCTCAACATTTTCCTTTCCTTGTTTGTTTAATGAGAATACTTTTTTTTTTCCCACTAGTGACGTAGGCACTTGGTTAATCTTTCAACTCCTGCAGAGGAGACAAGAGCAGAACACTGAAAGAATCACTGTGAGGTGGCTGGACACCATTTACCCACTATGTGTCATATATATCTCATTCTTTTGTTATTGCAGTGCAATGATAAAGTGCCTGTCAAGGTCAGAAACACAGTCACAGAAGGAGGTCAAAGGGAGATGGTTTACAATCCAGCACTTAATTTGTTCCTTCTAGTTGAAGGAAAAAAAAGACATCTCTTATAGTTATCCTACTTTCTTCAATTAAAAAAAAAAAAAACATTCCAGTGTGTCCAGTGACACAGAACAAGTACCAGAAGTACAAGTACCACCTCAGCCTAGGTGAGGAACTCACAAGTATCCCACTTGCCAAGTTCTGCCAAATGTGTGTGTGTGTTAGTAAATTAAATCTTTGAGGCTCAATCCAAAGCTAGCTGAAACAACTTATTCCCATTAATTGAAATCAGTTTGGAATTAAGACTTACCTTAAAAATATTGTAAATCATTTAGGATAATATTCCCTACTCCCTCTTTTGATTGCATTGTGTTGTGAGAAATGCTCCATTTCTTTTAAAAAATTATACTATATGTATATACTAATATGTATTTATTCAAAACAAGGCGTACTGAAGAGAAAAAGCCTATTGAAAGGTGCATCTTCTCTTCTTACAAAATATACACCAGTGGCAATTAGTTCCCAAATTGAGCAGAGTTTTAACAGTGCTTCAGAGAACAGATCATCAAGAAAATACTAGTAGACAACAACCAATGTATGGGAACAGTTGAGTCACACCCTGAACCACTGATTGAGCACCTGGGGAAAGGACCCGGTCAGCCCTGGGAGCACAGGTGAAGGCAATTCATGTGTGTGACCAGTAGACCCTGGCTGCACCTCTCTTAGACCTCATTTAAGAGCTGACTGCCCCTAGGGAATGATCTTTTTCTGGAGATCTTCTCTTGGCAAAGCTTTTACCTGGAAGCCTAGAATTTTCTGATACGGGTGAGCAATCTTTTTCCATTATTTTATAGCACCTTTCTATTGTGTTGGTCCATCCATCATCTCACCTCTGTTGTAACATCTTTCTCGTTGTATTGATCTGTCTAATTGCTACAGACCAGACTGAATAAAGATTTTTTTTTTTTTTTTGGTTATATAATGAATACTAATGTAAGTTAGAATATATATTTTACTATTTACCTAAGTCTGCCATTACCTTAAAATGCATGCACATAAACACTCCAGAGCAAGGCCATGCCTGTAGGTGTTTAGAAACCCTGTTCCCAGCCACTCTGTGACAATACTGAGCAGCAGCTGGCTCACTGATTGGCCCTGTCTCTGAGAAGGGCTGACAGCAGCCCTTCTTAGCCCCACTGTTGAAGCACTCACATTTGTGTTCAAGAGGGGCAAGCCCCAAACTTCTCACAGATTCTCATTAGTGGCAATCAGTTCCATGCATTTGTTCTGACTAAAGCCAGAGGTTTATGATTCAGAAGGGAGGGTAGTAGTTGATTGATTTCATTATCCAACTTTTCTAACATTTCACTAGTCTTTGGACTTCTGCAGATATAATCAGTTACAGGAATAATTCTAGAAAACAGTAGTGTGTTATTTGACAAGTGCCTTTTTAGGTGTTTGTCTACTGAGGGGTTGTTTGAATTGTACAGTTTAGGCGTTATTAACTCTACAGCTTGCAGCCACATCTGTGTGGAGTGATCTAGATGAAAACAAATGCAAATAAGCAGAGTATAAGCATGTCTAATGTGAGCAATGTGGTGTTTATGCTATTCACACACATACCAAGCAAGCAAGTTTACCTGCTTTTTTTATTTGCTGTTTACCCTTATGCTGCGTGTACTATACAGCTGTCTCGGCATGTATTGACATGTCAAACCCTTATGTAAAACATGAAAGGCAGTCTTTCCTTTCCTGCATGTGTATGGGGCATTGTACCCACGCAAAGCAAAACAATAAATTGCTCTTCTGATTTGTTTACATTGCCATCCTGACTTGATAGTGTTTCAGCTCCTCTCCTGCTTGTTTTATGAAGAAAAGAAAAACAACTGAGAAAGCAGCAAGGAACAGGGATGTGTACGTACACTACTTTCCAGTTTTGTTTAGCTTGAAATATATATATATATATATATATATATATATATATATATATTTTGTCTTTAGGAATTAAGATATGAAGTTCAGAACGAAGGATTATACAAATAAAGTTTTCATGTGGCCTAACCATTTAGAGCAGGCAGTAGATTTCTATTCGAATTGCTTGTCACATGGATGTGAAAACTTTAGTTGCAGTAATTTTGCTTCATGTTAGCCAGTCTGAAACATCTGCATACCAGCTGATAGAAACATTGAAAACTAAAATTATATGAAATTTATTAACATAGATATGCTGTTCCAGAATGCTTGGAACGCTTCAGCAGCATTTGAAGGACCAGGAGTCAGGTCACAGAACTTGCACATGGTCATTCAAAACTAGTACTTGAACAATTCCATCAAAGCTTTGTGTCCCAAATATACTTCTATATAATGGCTGCTTCCAAAATATATTTTCCCTTTGAACTGATTTGTGTGACCTTTGTACAAGGCAGCTAAGTGGGAACAGTGGGTAACTCTGAACAAGGACACTTGCATGGCCAATTACCCACACATGTGTGAACCAGGTAGGCACATGGAGGTGCACCTAGGATGGAAACAGGCAATTAAGAACCAGGCATTGCTGAGAAGCAGGTGAAAACAGAGGTGGAGCTGAAATGAGCTTTAAAAAAAAAAAAAAAAAAAAAAAAAAAAAAAAAAAGATTTAAGTGGATGAAAGGACAAACACTTTTAAAAAAAAAAAAAAGGAGGTTTTGTACCTTTTTCAGGGTGTTGAAAGCCACATGAAAGGATTGAAAAATTCAATATAGTCACTTAATTTTACAAATAAAAGTTTATGAACCTGATAAAGTTGTGAAGGATCTAGTTTTAAGTAGTAAATAAAGAGTATGGATATATGAAAAAAGTTAAGTGGAAAATGTTTCCCACTTGAGTCAGTCAGATTTTGCATTGGACAACGACATAAGAACTTATATTAACTTCATAAAAGAGGTTGTCCATTTATAAAATGAATTTCATTTGTTGCTCATTTATTAAAGCTGCCTCAATATTTTATATAGGCAAATACAAATGAGCAGACATAAATTGGAGAACTGGGTAAGCATCCTAATGACAGCTTTAAAAGGCTGAAAAGGCAAAGCAAAACTTTAAATACAAATTAACTCAGGTGAGAGGGAGTTGATATTTCAATACTGGGAATTTGATATTGAATTCAGTGGAAGGAAGAAAAATATTTTTCATACATCACTGGAAGAAAATTCTAGCTGCCGAAAGGTACTGTTTGTTTCATCCTCTGAACGGGAGATAGAAACTTCATTAGGAGCAAAAAGACAAATTAGAGTTTGTGTTGGTTGCAGTTTCAAAAAAAGCCAGGACAGCTCACCACACCTGGTGACATACACAGAATTCAGTGCTCAGCACTCCTGACACAGCAGGTTGGTGTGGAGCAGCACTTTCAGGCAGATGTGTTTTGTTCAGCTTCTGGTCCAGGCTGGTGAGGTGCAAATCTGGTGTTCAGAACAGTGCAGCAGCTCTAGCCTAGTACTCTGCCTGAGCTGTTATGTGGTGACTAGACTGTAAAGGGGATAATGCATGGAATTGTTCTATTACTCCAAACTCACCAAACTTCTGTCACTCAAAGAGGATACTGCTCTTGGGAGGGTAGAGCAGGATCCAGCTTTGGCCAAGAAAGGCTCTCCACAGGCACACAGCTGCTCCTTCGTTGGAGGAGCAGTGCTGATGGCCATTTTCCATGTCCTAGTAAAGACACCTGCAGTCTCAGTTTGTTTCTGATGAAAGCTGAGTTCATGAAGTTATGTATCTACTACGTCTCTTGGTGGCAGAGAGGACAGAGACAGCAGTGCAGTCACAGCACTTGGCAGGACGGTGTGGGTCCCACAAAGAAGGGCTGAGTCTGATAGTGGAGTAAGTGATTTAGGAGACGGTACTGGGGACAGATGGGTGTTACTGCAATTACAAAATTTACATTGAATCAAACTTAGGTCGTGCTATTGGTAGAAGGAGCAAAATAAGAACTTTAGAAACGTAACCTTTCATACTGATATGAGTTGGTATTTCAGCCCTAACAAATTCCTGTGGAGGATACAGAAAGAAGTTTGAATGGTTGTTCATTATCCCAGAATAGTAATAAGAAATTATGTACGTGTGTCTAAGACTAGATTCTGATCCTTAAGGAAACAGCAGTCTCTCCCTAAACAAAATTCATAATCTTCTAAGATTTTATTATGTCTAATCCTGGCTGTGTCTGCACAGCTGACTCATGGGTTTAATAAATATGTGGTTTATGTTGGTGTTCACAAGCAGTCTTTTTTTTTTCCTGACTTAATCCATCCCGAGTAAATTAAATTAAGGGGAAAATATATGATCCTGCAATTATAAATTACATTGTAATCCAGGTAATACTAAAATTGAATGCATTAATGTTGGATAGACAGCTCTAATTCTGACTACTTATAATTAAGTGCTTGATTTTACAATCAGTTTAATTTCACTTTAACATTCACATGAAATATAACATTCACATGAAACTTCCTGCACTTACAAAAACAATCTGCTGGATGAAGATAGATTTTAACCTTTGGAAGTATGACTATGGCTTGCAAAGGATCATCAGAGATACTGGGCCTTTAGATCTACTTTTTTAAGCCTTTATTAATTGAGTTCAAAGAACAGCAGAAAACTAGACAAGTCTGATTTTCTCCAGTTTGGACCACCTACTTTGCCAGAGGGTTTCAAAGATGTTTGCTGTGTCTGTAAACCCCTGCACAGATGTGCTGGATTCTCCTGTGAATTTTGGGAAGTGAGGTTTCTTTAATAGTCACATTCTACTTCCGTTTTGTGCAGTATTATTCCCTTCTTCATGTCATGCAAGATGCCTCCTGTCTACAGTCTGTCCTATCAAGTCTTATCCACTCCTTTCTCTCTCTGCTGCTTTTTTTTTTTTGTTGTTGTTGTTCAGGTTAGGTTGCCTACCACTTCTTTTATGCTGCCTGGGCATCAGAAGGTGGAAAATGTACGTCTTCTGGCCCAACACTGCAGGGCCTTACCCTCCTGACAAAAGCTGGAGCTGTCAGAGAGCTTCAACACCAGCCATCAGCTGTACTGCAAGTAGGCAGATCCATAGAATAACAACAGTGGTCATTTCTAGTCTGAGGTGACAGAGCTTCTTACCCTCTTTCCAAGCTTGTTTCGAAATATAGATGGCTGGAGCATCTCAACAAGAGTTTACTACAAGCAAGACTAAATGTTTTCCCCTAACTTTATCTTGGAAATTACTTTTCCTCAACAGCTGTGCTCTCTAGAACTTTGATGTCTAATGTGTGCAGAAGGAAATTTTGGGGGAAAGGTATTTCTTTCGTCATTGAGATGGATTGATGAGCTGGAACCTGTTGCACCTGTTGTTTCTCATGATTGCGTAACACATTCTGCATCCGTCACAGAATGGCCAGGATTGGAAGGGACCTCAAGGATCGTGGATCTCCAACCCCCCTGCCACATGCAGGGCCACCAACCTCCACATTTAATACTAGACCAGGCTGTCCAGCTGTCACCCTAAAAGAGAATTAAGGCCCACTGTGGTTTTGTTCAATAGCTTTTCTTCCTAAAGTTCTAAGACTGGGTGTGACAAATTATGTTGGTATGATCTTGTACCTTAGAGACTGCTGGCTTCTTTTTGTTGGGAAATTTTCCTTTCCACTTGCTATGAAACCAGCCTTTTGGCATTCTTGTAGCTTTTTTTCTATTTGCTTCACCTAAAGTTGTCAGAGATCATTTTCTTCAGTTCACAGAGCATCTAAAATCAAGGTTTTTATCTTTCATACTACATAATTTCTGAACAGATTATAATACTGTAGCTTTGTGAAGTATATTTGACTGTTTTTTTCAATGTTCAGTATGACTTCATTTAATCTCATATATCCTATATCAACTATTTGTCATTGGTATGTCCTCTTCCATTAACTCTTCATAATCAACTGTGAAATGGTGGCCTTGAAATCAAAGGGCAATAATGGGCCACTTGTGAGTTGTCAGAACATATTAAATCATGTCCACCCTGCAATGACAATTATTTGATTGCTAATGTGATATTAATAGTCAGTAGCTAGTACAGATATTGACATAAGTTTTACTCCAGTGATACAAGGTATGTATTTCTGTCTGCTATAAGTAGAGTTATATTAACTTTGGACTGAAAACAAGTGGGAATCTTAAAGTTTCTGTTGCGTTTTCTTTTCTGTGTTATTGGAAATTTTTTCTCTTGATCTCACATGGCAATATATATATCTTCCAATAGCAGGTAGTCTTAAATTTTGCAGCATGCATTTGGTATTGCTAAGTGGTTACATCCATGGCGAACTCATACTCAGTATTTTTAAGAAGGTCCAATTTGTAGAACCTTAGTCTAGCCAGAAATGTTATCTATATGATGTTTGTCTATGTCTGTGAGTTCCTCATAGATACAGTGCCTTGGCTTCCTCTTGTCTCAAATTCTTTTAGTATTGGACTGATTCACTGACTGTTTCTTTCTGGGGCTTCTCAGATTTTTCTTCCTAAGTCAGTTGTGTTTGAACTGCTTTTAATTCAAACATCCCTTCATAAGGCCTCTGTTTCTTTTGGTGTAGCACTAGAGTTTTCTTTCACCTTTCCAAAAGCCATATTAGTTCAGATCAAAAGTTTATCTTAGCCTATTATCCTGTCACTGTTTGTGGGGAGTAGCAAATGCCTGGGGAAAATAAAGCAATGGTGCTTTCTTAGAATACCCTTCTATGAACCAGGAGTATTTTAAAGATTTAGTAGTTTCCAATGTACTTAGTTTGCTTTTTCATTTTGATGAAATATCTGGGAATGTTCTACTAAACTGAGTTTTGGGAGCAACATTTAATTTAGTTCCCTTTCTTTTGTTTCAGATACCCTGCTTGCATGAGGAGGATGCTGTGAAGAGGCACAATCACCAATAAATTCAAAGCAACGTAGTATAGAGGTAAGTGTATAAGAACTCATGCTTTTATCTTGTCAAACTGTGCACTGAGATTAATCTTCAACACTTTTGTAATTCTATGATGTGTTCAGACTTAATAATGACATTTGAATATACAGTGCAAGCTTGAAGTCTGCTGTAAAAGAGAAGTTGCTATAATGAAAGTAAGAACAACAACAAAAGAGTGTCTAGGAGGTCTCCTTTTCACATTGTAATGTGCAGTAATGACTCAACAAAAGTAATGGTGAGAATGACACAGCAAGAGGACCAAGTGGGTATTTTGGTTAGTTCCTACTACAATTAAGGAAACCACAAAACCACATCAATCCCTACTCTGCTGAACCAGAGACAACAAAAAACAGTGATTTTGTTTCTAGAACTGCAAACCATAAAAATAATAGTTTAGTCTCAGGAATTAACCTGGATTTCTTTCAGAATTCTATTGACATATAAAGCTAATGTGTTGCTGTACCGTGCTTGGATATGACATGAAGCAAGCCATCCAGGCACTGGTGCTGTGTATGCCACGTGAACTGTAAAAATGTATTCCATTTTACAGTTTTTCCAGGTGGAGGTTACTTGATTCCTGCAAGAATAAACACATCTTCCAGCCATATTTTGTGTTATACTATAAAGGGAAAAGATAGTTATCTCTATTTAAATGTTAACATTTTATTTTCATTATCAACTCTTTCACAAAATAGACGATGAGTGATACAAATAGGGGAAAATGATTATTCTATATTCCAGGCATTTCTAAAGTAATTTTGTATAGCTGGGCCTGATGACAGTGCTGTTGTGGGTTTTTTTGCTTAAAAAAGTATGCCGTGATCTTATTGTTATGCTTCTCTCTCAGCAGTACCTGTATGCAGCAGGTAGAACCAAACAAATATCTGTCCCACTGACCCAGAAGGAGTCCTGAGACCTTTCTGAGCAGTTTCCTCTAAGCCTTCTCAAAGCAGCTATGCAAGACGTTGCAGGGTTCTGTAATGTCTCTAGAGCAGGACAGACACTCCATATCTCAGAATCTATAGAGGCCTATAGAGTAAAAGCAAGGCTGACTCATTTAGAAAGTCAGCCCTGCACCAGTATTGGTCACAGATGGTTTCTCCATGTTTAGCTCTGTTGGCTTCTGGGTATGCAGCAGTGGAGCTGTGTAAACAGCTGCAGCACAGCCAAGAATCCAGAAACATAGCTGGAAATGTTTTTGGCTTCTGAAAACGTCTGAGCCTCGCAAGTATAATTAGATCTTTCTGCAAACGGAAAACTGAAGAATGGCATTTTTCTGTGATACAGATCATAGTCAAACTGCTTGTAGTTTTAAGTATAGCAGTATCTTAAAACACTCACTGTACGCTTTAAGTTGGAAGTAACCTGTAAGCACCTCAGTGTTTGTCCGCTGTAGTGAACTGACAGAATGGTTAGCATTCTTCCAACCACAAACCACAGATCACGTGTTTTTTCTCTCATCTGCCTTTAAAAGTAGAGGCTATGCAGAAATTAGCTTATAGGTTATGTATGAGAATAGTAATCTTTTGACCAAATATCTGTCAGGATCTGGGAATGTTTTACCCATTTATGAATATTAATAACATAATAAGCAGAGTATGTATATGTTGATGCTCCAGATAGCAGTATGGGGCAAGGCCAATGCTTTTTTGTGCACTCAAGATTCAGAAAAGAGAAACATGATGAAAACTAACATTGTTTAGTATATATAAATCGAGAAAGACACTGAGGAATACCAGAAAGATTTCATAATGGTAGGAGACTGATACTGAAATATCTAGATCCTTTAACCTTTCCAAAGGATCAACAAGCATATGGTATAGTACAATAATTCAACTGTGAGCTTTGTTTGTTTATTTAGCTAGTGAAATGCTCGCAGTCTGCACAATGACTATGAGTTGTTCTAGAACTGTACTCAAAGCTAGTCCTCCTTTTGGTTGTGATTCCTAGGGAAACAGGTAGGTTTCATATGACAGTCCAGTTATCTTAATACACTCTCGTCTTAAACTGTTTCCTCTTGGTGAGAAATATTTTGAAGTCTTCTGTTAAACATCACTAAAATAGGTAATAGTTCAAACATTGTTCAAGGAAGAAAGCATTCATATTATTGTATCAGAACTTTGCATGGTAAAAATGATCAAAATGTCTTAAATCCTTCTCATCTTTCCTTACAGAAGTATTCAAGTATTCTCTAGTTCACAAAACATTGTCTTTCAAAGAACAAATACAATTTTGGAAGATTAAAAAATAGTTTTCATAGTATAAGTGTCTAAATATGTAGGTCACTACAAAAGTAAAGCCTCTTATTTCTACAGAAACTTCAACAGATACAAAGAGCACACTAACACTAGTTGATAGAACAAATTCTCAGCTACAAAACACTATTTTTTTTCAATACAGTCACCACCATTAGCAATGCATTTTTGCCAGTGATGAATAAGAGCCTGCATGCCACACTTGTAAAAGTCTACATGGCTGTCCAGAATGTAGCTTGTCATTCATATCGCTATTTCCACTACTGAAGCACACCACCCACTGCCTCGCTGTGTTCACATCCACTGTTCTATCTTCATAAACATTCAGCAAACATCAATGAATGTCAGTGGATGCCAGTTTTTCCACATGGAGGAATTCAGTTGCACGCTTTTGTTCCATATGCACTTCCATGTCGGATGCCATTCTGTCAGAGTGCCCCTCTGCTGCCATCTGTCACGTGGCAACACCATGAAATGGAGTATTCACAGACAGGTTCAGCCTTTACTGCTGTACATCTGCCTCTGACACTGTGGGCCAATGTAAGAAAATAGGAGGCATTACTTTCAGAGCAACCCTTGTATATACTGTAATTGAATACTGAGCGATAAGTTAAAAAGGAAAGGAGAGTCACTCATATTTTTCTGAGCAATTCTATGGGCAAGTTTTGGTAAAGGAGTTCTCAGGAGGATCTCTTCATAGGATGTTCTGATTGAGTGTTGTTTTCTACCTTTGAAGTTGTAGTTTGTAAATTACTTTTTGTTGTGTACCCTTATACTACTGGTATCAGTTGTTGAGTCTTTAGCAGTTAAACTTCTGATATTGCTGTAAGTTCATTATTAAGTGAATCTAAAAGTCAGAAAAGAAAAACGTTAATACAGTTAAATGCCACTGGCTTACTAAAGTAAAGCTCTTAAATAAAGCCCTTAAAGGCTCTTATTGGCCTAAAAAAAGCTAAAATGGGACTTAATTTCTGAATTGTGAAGACCTTATGCAGTATTTTTATGAACTAAAACTCGTATGTTAGAAGTGTCAGGGGTTTTTGTTTTGTTTGCAATAAAGCAGAGTTGATGATTTGCTAATACTTATGAGTCTATTTCTGAGCTTTCTTATTAGAAACAGTTCTGGAACTCTGCGATGAGTCGTGTTATTCAAGAAACACGTGATAGACATTTAGCTTTCTGAACTGTGCAGCATGTGAGGTGAACCAAGGCGCAGTAATTGCAATGCTTCCCAGGCCTTTTCATTTGGAGACTTCCAATGCCTGTTGTGGCAGATTTCTGCTTGGCAATCTTCCGTATCTGCTAGAATAGTTCTCTCTTCTCTCTTCATTGGAAGTGTTTCCTTCCCTTTGCTTCTAGTTTAAGCCTTTCCCTGAGGCTTCCCAGTTTTACTGTACCCTGTTGCTAACTGTGCCCATAAGCGTCTGCTGTACCTGCTTTAAAGGGGAAAATACCCCTTTAGAAATAAGGACTTTTACTTTAGCACGTCCTTGCTTTAACCTGTATGATGCTAGACTTCTAGATGGCTCTTATGTAATAGGAAGCTAATCAGTTCCAAATTCACTGGTGCACCTGTTCCCATCCCTGTTGATGCACCCTACAGAGGCTCCTCAGCTGTTGCACCTGGATCTCAGAGGACTCCAGTGTCATCAACTTTCTCACAACTCTTTCTGCAGAAAGGGATCCAAACGGGAGCTGACTCAGAGCCACAGTACGTGCTATTCCTTCTTCATGATTGCAGCAAGCATAGGTTTTTCAGATCTTCATCTCTTTACGTGCTCTTCTCTCAGTTTCCCCCCTCAGGGACATGGTAGCTGCAAAACCTGTGCAGATTCCAGACATTTCAACTAGTGCAGATCTGCAGACCTTGGTGAAACAACTGGAAGCGTATTCCAAATTTACATGTGCCCATTTTGTTGGTACTCTTGAGCATTTTTTTTACCTTGTTGGAATTCCTCCTTCCTGGTTTTGCTTTTTATCTCCTCATTCTGTTATGTTTTTGTGGTTTTTTTTTGACAGCTACAATTGCTGTCTATCATATAAATTACTGGTGCTGCATCTTTTACCCAAAATAATGGGTGACACTTCCTTCTATAAGCTCTAATTGTTTTTGAAAGCTGACTCTCATCATCTTCATCAGGTGATCCTTTGTCTTCTTAGTCCACTTGGTAGAATCAGTTTCCTTGGCACACCCATTTACTTAGCATATCCATTTTACTGCTCAGATAGATCTATTTAAATGTTAATAAGCCTCACTCCTCCTACCACCCAACTCAGACATCCACTGTGCATTTTTCACTGCCAGTGGGTGTCTCAAAAGTAATTAACACATTGACTTAAGATAATACAAAATGAAATGACTGGCTTGGTTGCACTTCGCATTCCATAAAAAGAACACAGAAATCTTTCTTCCATGCTCAGCATCTTTGCATCCCATCAGTGTTATTTAGCATCCTGGAGCTGTTTGGAAAAAAGACTGTTGCCTCCTACTCAGATGTAAAGATACTTTGTTGAATTCAATCTCCTTCATCAAATGTCAGCTGCTCTGAGGATTTATTTTTATATGGTTGTGCACTGCATAATGCTTACCAAGCTTTTCGCACAGCTCACCAGTGTTATCACATAGCCATCACAAAATGAGTTGGAATTATATTTCTCATCTCCTGGGCCAATTTATTGTACTACGTGGGAGAGTTTCTAATCTCAGTTATACCAAAATCAATTAT
>JAOWBP010062726.1:0-35611 GCA_028571105.1 Tragopan temminckii
TGCCCCTTCTCATTGAAGGACACTGCTACTTTCCTTGGCATTCAGAGAAGGCCCTAATGCTTGGATGTCTCCCAGGTGGAGCCTGTGCTGCTGGTGATGTGTACAGAACCCTCCCAGTCCATTTCCACCTGAGCGAAGGAGCAGGGAGAGCTATAAGTGGGGCTCCGGGCTTGACTGTCCTTGCTTGGGAGCAGAAGGATCATCCTGAGGGTGGCAGAGATTACTTTCACCTGCCATCTTGCTTTTTCAAGGGAAGGAGAAAATGCACAATGTATCTGCGAACTGTAGATACAAGGATGACAGTTGAGGCAGGGATGAATATAGGTTCTGAGGGGCAGAGAGGAAGCTTGAAGTGATTTGCTTACAGAGAAGTAGACAACTGGGAGGAGCACAGGAGGGAAATGAGGAGGTGGGTCACAGGAGGGTTTGGGGCTGAAGTTGAGAAGAGGTCCTGACGTGCACTGGGTGTGTCTTTGCTTTGCCTGAGGTCTGGCTTGTGTACAGCTTCCCCTTGGTGAAGTCTTGAGCAAGGAGATCTTGGAGCTCATCTCAGTGACCCTCAGTTGAAAATGTGCCTTTTGTAAACTGTTAAAGGAGTTTGTGGTTTTCATGAGCTCTTCATTTTCCTCCTGGCCAGCATGCACCATCCCCTCTGAGAATTAAGTGTTGAAATGTGAGTGCCTCCTGACGCACTGCTAGGGAGAGGAGCGGTGGAAATGCAGCACCAGGGGTCTCCTCCTCACAGCTTCTGAGCCCTGTTCAGTGCCAGGCTGCTTTCCTTCTGCTGGGTCATGAAATGGGATGGCCCATGAGGCTGCTCGTGAGAGCCCCGTCTCTGGTTCCTCCCAGATCACAGAAGGTGGGCTGCAGCTTCAGGGACAGCAAAGAGCAATGGGTATTTCACAATGCAGAGCTCCTCTTGGTTCTGTTCCCATTCCAGAGCTGCTCTTGGGTGTTTTTACTGGGATGGCAGGAAGCCAGAATAAATGGCAATGGTGAAATCCTGCTGAATACACCATTTCACCATTTTCCACTTTGCAATGGTCCTAATGTGTCTTTCTCCCCACAGGATGGCAATGATTCCGATGACTTTATGTAAATAAGGTCGCTCTCCTTTCTCAATCCAAGGTGGTTTGGGATGTCTTAATGTCACCGTTGCTAAGAATGCCAAAAAAATCAAACCAAATAAGTGAACTCTGACTCCATTTCTTCAGAAGCTGGTAGATTCTCCTGGTGTCCCGGACCAACCCTGAGCCATGGACAACTTCTGGATGGAGAAGATCTCTATGTCTGCACATACATCTCTTTTTTTCAGGGACGTAGGTGTAAGGAAGCAAAATTGAATTTCAGTTCTACAAAGACGATGCTATTTATTCTAGGAAAGGAGTTGCTGTAGCTTTTAATTGAATGAGATTGAAAGAATTTGTGCTGTCTCACTGCTGCTCTGGCAGCTTTGTGCTTCTGAAAGAGATGCCATTAATTTGGCATCGCTGGTGAGCCCCAAAGCCACACTGCTGACTGCACAGCTCTTATCTCTGTGGTGGTGAAAGGCAGCAAAGCAAGGAGAATTCCCCCAAAATGTGGGATTTCCCACTTTGACAAGCTCACAGCTGCTTTACAGACCCACCTGACAGTAAGTGTGGCAGTTGGTTGCCATTTGTTAACCACAGAGCTGCAGCTGGTGAAGGCTTCCAGCTGGGCTGATGGTGCAACCTACACGAGCATGTCAGCGTGGGCTGCGATACGTGCCTTCAGCACAGGATGAGAACAGCCCCACGGTGTCATTCTTTTGAATTACACTTTATTTCTGGGCTGTTTCTTGGGAACCTTCTCTGAAGAGAAAAGGTGACCAAGAAGGGTTTTATGCAGCCTGTCCTGTTCAGAGCTCTCTGTAAGGTTTTGTGGATAAGTCTGTACGAAGCTATCGCGATAATTGCTGCAGCATGTGTATATATGTTATGATTAAATTCATACCAGGCTGGTACAATGTGCTGGTGGGTGAGGGGATTGGGAGAGTGGAACTGTGGGTGGTGAATTTGCTCGGGAGGGGTCCCTGATGATGGGGGGGTCCCTGGATGCAGCCTTTCCCCCAGAGCTGGGCCCTGCCGGTTGTTGTGCTCCCCTCAGAGCTGCTGCCTGACTTTCCCAGGCTGCTTCAGGGATGTTTTCTGTCCCTCCCAGCTCTGTTTATCTTTCCTTTCATTCCTCACCAGGGTGAGAAGAAATGCTCCGCGGGCCTGCTGGCAGCAGCCAACAGAGCTCAGCTGCTTCTGGGCTGGGTCGCAGCCCCCGCTCCATGCCGCATCCCATCCCGTGATGGCTGTAGGAGGCGGATGTCTCCTCCCAAACAGCTCCAAACTTTGGAAAAGCGCCTGAGCTGTGTATTATAGGGCTGTGAGAAGGTTGGTGGGGTCCCGGGGCATGATTTTGGGATGTGCCTTTCAGCCTGTGTATGGCAGGAGCATCCTCCAGTCATTTGTCTCTCCAGGACGTGTCCCAGCGCAGGGCTGGATTTGATGGGAAGAGCAGAAGGGAAGAGCCCTTGGACCCACACAGAGAGGAGTTTATTGTTACTGTAACTGAAATGTTAACCAGAGAATTACAGTTAATCCAAATGGACTTAATACAGGAGGAAAAAAAAAACCACACCCTGCTACAAGTTCCAATGAATAAGGGGGCCGGGCAGAGTGTGAGGAGCGGGGGGGGGATGTGGGGGATCCCCCAGGAGCTGGAGCACATGGAATGGGGAAGGAGATGTGAGCTGTCCTGCTTGGGTAGCACAAAGGGGATGCTGCTCTGTAAACAGCACTGGCCAGTCATGTTTGGTTTTTCTAGGATGATCTCAGTTGAACAGACTCATGATTACAAAGAGGAACATAGAGAAACCATCCTGCAGCCTGCACATAATGGGTTTGAGCAAAGCTTCTAATCTTCCAGTGCAGTTTATGTAAACAATACTACACGTGTGCCGAGAAAGACATTCAAACACTGTAGTCCATAGAAAATGTACATGGAAAAAAGATGCTCCAAATTTTTGCACTTTAGTGCCAACCAAATGATCCTCATAGTAAACATGGAAAACCAGCTCTGACAGCCACAGCATGTTCACAACGATAAGACCACTGGTACACTAACAAAAATCACACCAAACCAGTTCCTTCCTTCAGTCTGACCTGGACAAGTGAGGAAGATGCACTGATACAGATGTACTGTCTGTGTACAGGTTCAGGGGAAGTTCAGGAAGGAAGATGCAAGCAATGACGCTGCAAGGTTATCCTCCACCAGCCATACCTGGCACAATCCTGATGCTAGAGCAGCTGTGCAAGCTACAGAACACAGTGCACAGCATGGAGCTACCTGCCAAAATCATTTTTATTTACTTCAAAAGAGAAGGTTTCTTTTTAGTTGACTTCTTAAGGTATGCAGAAGACTTCGTTGTTGTTTTGTTTTGCAGTGAGTATTTAGAATCCAAAAGAAAGCTCTACTGTCTGCTCATGAGAACATGCTCTGACACTGAAGGCTTCAATCACTGCTGTGAATTGCACGATGAAATTGCAAGGCAATACACCGTGGTCAACTATGTTGGCCAATTTCACCTGAATACTAAAATTTAGATCTATGAAGTCCCAGACTCGGAGACTGAGCAAACATCATTTTTGAAAGGTGCTCAAAGACTCCAGAAATCCCTCAGTCAAATAAACAAATCTTAAAAATGTTTGCATTAGCTCAAAATAAACTTTACAAAAATAACATTTGATTTCTAGAGTGAACTTCACAATAAGTCAACATCCTATATGACAGACCTCACATATGCTGCTCTGCTTCTTTCTAGTTAGTAAATACCTCCCTTTGTCTAACTACTCTATGGTTATTTACGTATTCAGGAGTTATAGATATTTTCATGCTACCTATCTGCCCAAATAATCACGTTTGTATTTCCACTGAGGATTCATCCATAAACAGCAGTATCATTCATGTACGATCACCATAAACTCAGCTCTCCCACTGATGTGAATTTATAATCATTTCACTGACATCAACCACCCTCCCAATCAATTAGCAACCAAATCACTCACATGCACAACGTAAATGAGAACATAATCTGCTCAACCACATTAGGCTTCATCAGCAATCTATAATCAATTAAAGCTAATCAGATTATAATTAGTCTTACAAAAGAATTTTTCCAGCAAATAATACAAGTCCACCTACAGAAAACACAGGTTTACCTATGCTGTAGGAAGAAACACTGTCTTTGAACAAAGACCCCCATCCAGAGGGAACGAGTGTTAACAGCACTGTAAGACCCGCAGCACTGCTGGTACAACTGCTGATGAATACAGGAGAGAAAAGCTCCTGGCTTGGTAACAAGGAGTACCCATAGGCCAACAATTTAACATGCTCCAATTATGAAATATTGGGTAGAATGACACGGGTCACAAACCACAAGAGTAAAGCCAAGTATGCTTGTGTTTCCCAGAGGCAAAACACGCTATTGAGAAATCCATCCACAGAATAACATGACACAGTGACCCCATCTCAGTCTATTTTCTGTCTGAAAAGAAATAAAAACAAGCAGATTCCCCTGAAAACCCAACTTATATCTCACGTATTATAACAGCCAGACACTTTGCAGAAGTGCAGGGCACTGCCTGCAGGCAGGCTACTGATTTATTGCTGCTATTTGGGCTTTGTTTTATTTCTAACCGTGCTTTCCTGCAAGCCTTCAACCGCTTCTAAGGAGCACTAATCACATAAAATCAGGATCTGTACAATAACAACAAAACAACCAGGATTTATCAGTATAAGTCAAGTGGCACTGCCTATGTCCTAACAAGTCTTGTGAGCTGCCAGGGTTAGATGCTCTCACCAGCAGCATCAGCCTTCATTCTCAGGGACTGAGACTATAAAGTACAATTTTTTTTTAATTTTTTTATTTTTTAATTAAACAAAACAAAACAGGTAGACTGGTAAAGACTAACTAATGAAAAAGCTCATGATTTAACTCAATTTATCATGACAAAACCAAGTAATTACCATTATCAAGGGAAAATAGGCCTCCTTAAAAGCTTAGTTATGGAACTTCCTAAAATATCAACTGTCTTCAAAGCACACACAGACGGCTTTTTGTTGTTGTTAACTCTCAAGAACATTATGCTTTTCAGGTATGTAACCCTGATTCTACTGAACTCTGGAGTCAGCTTCAAGGAAACAAGAGCAGACTCAGACACCTTGAAATTGTAAGGTAAGTTTTCAGTGGTAAACACAGCTGCAATGTTTTCAGTCCAGAAGACTGAAACGCTTAACTCTTTGGAAAATCCCAACAGTTATTTGGGAACTATTGAACTTCTGAAAATCCAGCGGTGTTTGAGAAAAAACCTCTCTAGCCCTTGGTGTTTTCAACTGCATGACAGCAGGAACTACACTGTAAAGTAGTTGTGTCTGAAAGATCCACTTCCATATAAAATACAACTCCAAAATGGCAGATGGTCACAAGCAAAATACAAGTACTTTACTACTAGATGAACCACAGATCATCCCAACTTATCTGTTACTAAATGCTACAATTGCATATATACTTTCCTTCTTAAGAAAGCTAATGAGAATAATCATCTTTGGTGTATTATCACTGATTCTTTGCTACATTATCATGAAGGACAGCCTCCAAAAATCCCTCAGCGTGCACAGAGACACAATCTAATTTACTACACAAAACTACAGAAGAAAACTGAACAGCGCTTACAAAGAAAAGGATCCACTGTCTCCAAATCATCATCAGGGAAACTAATAAACATTTGAAATCTAAAGTAATGCTTCAAGTTAAAAGAGCACTCTGAAAAACAGCGTTTGCTTAAATTGTCTCACAGGAAGGTTATCTGTGTTTTACCTAACTTTCCGATAGTTTCGCTTCTAGTTGAGAAAGTTCAGGCACAAAATAATTAATGTGTGCCACACCTTGGGTTTCAGAAAGTGCAGTCCCAGCTCAGTGCCGCTGTTTGCCTTGATGGAGCAGAACCTTGCTGCAGCTTTCCACTAAAGGCTCTGGAGCTTTCCCCTATTGCTCCCTGCAGAAGGACAGTGGCTTTCTCCTGCTCTGGTCTCCAAAGGCACAAATTACACAAAGCAGACTACAAAGTGTGAAATGACCCTGAAATCACACAGAAGAACTTTCTACTCCAGAGGCACCATTATGGATTTTCACAGAACTGCCAAGCATTTGTTACTAGGCATAGAGACATCATCACATTACGCTGTTGTCAGCATCTGCCTGATCAATAACACAGGATCATTATGTTGGAAAAGACCTCTAAGATCACCTAGTCCAACAGTCCACCTACAGCCAGTATTGCCCACTGTTCCTCAGTCCCACATCTCCATGGTTCTTGAGCACTTCCACGGATGGTGACTCTGCCACCTCCCTGGGCAGCCTGTGCCAATGCCTCAACACTCTTTCCAAGAAGAAAAACATGATGCTACCTCATTTTCCTGATGTAAACTCCCTGAACTCTGCATGCTTCAGTCTTAAAAATAAGAAAAAAAAAATCATTCTAGCACGTACCTCATCCTACAGTCTGATGAGAATCAGTCATCCCGTATACACACCAAGGAATAAGTCCTGCTCTCCCCTGTTTATATTTGACCTGTAATCTCATAATAATTTTGTAGTAGAGATGGAAGACGGAGGAATACTCACACAGCTCAGCCTTTGCATTTCTCCTCGATTCACTCGCCTAATGGTCTTTCTCTTCTTCCGCAGCTCACTATGCTCCCTTCTGAAAACTCGTCCTCGAAAGCTCATTGTATCAGTAGGAATTCAAGCAGCAAACAAATTGCTCTTAAAAAACCGTGCCCCTGTAACCTCTTTGCTTCAGCAGCTTCAGTGCAACAAATGAAAGCTAGTGATACCACTCAATGGGGGAAGTATGGCTAAAACTTAACACGCTGTATCCACAGAAACTGAACAGAAAGAAGAAAGCCTGCAGTAACTCATTTCTTCCTGTGAATAATGTTCTACTAAGGCAACAGTGTCTCATTAAACCATAAATACACTCTCCCCACACCCCCCTGGCTCTTATGCAAATCAAAATAGGAAGTTGTAGGAAAAAAGCTTGCAACTGAACGCCTGCCTTTGCCTCAAAAACCATTACATCCTTTCTCCTCCCTGATTCGAAAGTCGAAATGGCTGCATTCTTCTTTCATGCACACGTACGTCTTCAAGTAAAGAAGCTCCTCATTAAATGGTGATCTGCTGCAGTGCAGATAAGCAGGCCTTGAACACAGGCTTGGCAGAGCATGTAGGTGCCGCTCAGGCCTGGAATCTGCCTTGCTTTGTATCAAGGTAACAGTTCCCCTTTCAAAACAGTGCAAATATCAGTACAAGGAAGCACCCTGCAACTTACGCATCCGCAGACAGCTGCAAAATGAAAAAAAAAAATAACGGGGCGATGTTCAAAATATATTTTAACCTGTAAAACCTGGTTTTGTAGTTACCTGCCAAAAAGACAGCTTCACCATGTGTCTGCCTGGTGGAACCAACACTGCAGTGCACAGGAACCATCTGTGCAGGTCCCTCAAGGCAGCTACGTGCCCCCCTGCATGGAACAGAGCAGCCTGCCTGCTGCTGCTGAGGTGGGGCTGCCCAAGGTCAGCTGTCTGCAGGCTGACAGGGCATAAAGGTCTTCGACAACCAAACAAACATCCTCAGTGCCCACACATGTGCATGTGCACACACGGCCCCTTCTATTCTCCTTTGCTCAGCAGAAGGCTCAGCCTGCTGGGGTAGCAGAGCTGCATTTCCCTCTGCAGACCATCTCTGGGGGATGTCCATTAGTCTTATGTTCAAGTTAGTCTGCGTAACCAAGAGAATAAACCATTTTTCTACTTTTTCATTCCAGATATTTCACATACTAAACCATAAGCATCTTCTTCATAACTAATTTTAGTTAAGTATTCAGAGATCTGCAACATTACCCTGAGTACTCTCTTCTGTTGTTGCTTATTTTTTTCCTCTTTGAGGAAATAATTGGGAATTCCAGTAACTCTTTCAGGCATTTTTCAGCATTAGTAACATTTGATCCATGGTAACAGACCTCTGCAAAATTTCCACATGGTTGTTCCACAGGCAGAATGCCAGGGACCCGGACATTCTGAGCACAGCATATATAACCTGAGCACTACTTAAATGTATCCATTCCGTGATTGCTTTTGTCTTCTAAATTTAAAGTACAGTGCACAAATTCCATGAATTAAGAAACTATACCAACAGTATCTTCATCTCTCAGCTTTGTGTTTGAGATCATCATCTCCTTGAAACTGAATTTCAGCAGTCATACAGCAGGCCGGTAAAGACAGATTTCACTGCACTCCTACTCAGCAGTTAAAAGCATCCATGTTTGGCACTAGAAAACAGAAAAGACAGCAGAAGTCCTTTGCCAAGGTATGCAGACATTTCAAGTGGCTACCAATATAGAACCACAACACTAACCAAGTTGGAATCACCCTTGTTTTCTTTCCAACCACCACGCTATCTTTACCAAGTCCCAAGTGCCTCTCATCTAACATAGTGAATGCAGCTGCCAAGATAAAAGGTCCTTGCCAGAAGTTAAATTTAGTGCCTGGTCCATCAGCCCTGCTGACTTCACTTTAAGCAGACATCAACTCCTCTTAGAGGCTCCATAGCATATCGACTCCTTTCTGTAACTCGAACACACGCTGCAATCCCCAGCTCTCCTTCCCGCAGCCTCCTGCAGCATTGCCTGCACACAGGACAACAGACACCACTTGGTGAGGGAACCTGGCAAAGATAGTCCCTTAACCCCAAACTGTGCAGCACGGTGCCAGGCTGCCCAAAGGGGAAGATGATTCCCCGCTCAGCCAGCTCCTGCTGCCTGCGTAAGGCCTGCAAACTACTGCTGCTCAGTTCAGCCAAGGACAAAATTTACATGTGTACAGTAATTTCTCAACACCATGGCATTTAAAGGTTGAAGCAATGAATTAACAAATAAGCTACAGTATTCACACAGCGATATAACAGAATTAACAGTGAACAACTATAAATAAAGGCATCACTTTCTTAGATGTGCTTTGAAAGCATATCCCTCTGCACTCGTAATAGGGAATAACATCCCCAGCCATCTACTAATGCATCGTTCTTTAGCAGAAGTGCAAAGCAAATTTTAACAGCATAGCCGTTAGCATTTAGTTTTTTTGACAGGGGGTCACAAATTCTCTAATAATTCTTTTCTTCTGCTTTCCTACATTGCTTCTATATCTTCCGCCCTCTTTAATTTATTTCTTTTTAAAATCTATGCACTGGAGTGCTTTCACTGACTTCAGTTTGAATCTACAATACGCAATAATACGTAGAAACGTACTGCTGGACAAACTAATCCACTGCTACAGTACACCATTCACTTGCTGGAAAACAAAATTAACTGAAGCTTATCAAGCAGCCCTATAAGCATACATACTTTCAGAACTGAATTTTCATATCTTCAACTAACATAGAAGGCATTTCTAAAAAGGCAAAATATTTGATTTGCTGAATATCCTACTTGCAAATACTGAATTTACAATACTGCCCTCCTAAGTAATATAATCTCCTTCTCCCACCAGGAAGGATCAAAATAAAGCATCAGTTCATGCAAAGATCAAATTCATAGCAGTTTCAGGGAATGAATAGTTCCCTTTGGCTCAGGGTTTCTGTCCAAGAGGAATGCTGACATGCACAAACACAGTGCAAGTCAAAAGCAAAGTCTTGACTTATTTATGTATGCATGAGCATAACTGCACACCCACAGTCACTTTCATGGTAGTACTGCAGACCCAGAGTTTTGTCAGCACTGCAATTACATCACTAAAACAGGTAAACATGGAGAATTAAATCAGATGGGGCAACCTCCAAAGAAAGAAGCACAGGAGAGCTCAGAATGAGAAAGCAAGAAAACAAATACAGAAGAGCGGGTACTAACCAACAAGAGGTCATGCTTGAGCAGCCTCAGGCACTCTTGAGCATGCATCAAGGTCCGTTATGGAGGGGAAAAGACTTCACCACCCCCACAGCTATCTATAGGTACCCTATGCCTTGAGTCTGCAAGCACTCTGGTGTAAGTTTCAAAATAACAGAGAAATCTGTGTCAGCCTAGACTCTGCAGCATCTATAAAACAGTCTACAGAAATATGAGCAACATTTAATGCAAATAACTAACATCTGCTACAATGGCCTAAAAAATTATCTATCTTGCCCATTCGCTTTTCGCTTATTTTGCTAAAACTTGCTCATCCATCTTTCCAGAGCAGCACTGGGAGGCTAGCATTTGCAGGTGAAGCAGGGTCAAAGTTACTTAACAGATTGGAAAAAGACAGCTTAACGTACATGAACACTCCTCTTGTTGGAACATGCTGCATCCAAGTCTCAAAAGCACTGCGTAGTATGCCTACTCAGAAATTATATTCTGAATGAAAGATAAACCTCTTGTAATAAAACTAGCTTCACTGATAAACATACGCCACTGCAATGACAGTGACACTACCACCCAGGCAGTCTCCACAGTATAGGCCTAATGAGATACTTGGCCCACCCAATGTTAACACTTGGTCGCTCAGCAGAGTGCATACAAGGATCCTGCCCACTTCCTTTGAATGGCTGTAGAAATCCCAGCATGTCAAGAGTTCCTGGTAGAACCACAGGAGAAAAATCTCTGAAGAAAAACCAAAGGATGACACTCAGCCCCGAGCAGGGAAACAGAAAATCTGGTGTCAGTGACTGTACACTACACATTCATCTCATCCACATCTTCCGGAAGTCAAGGACAGTATGTAGTCTGTATGGGTTTGTGAAGGCATGTAAAAACTGCACTTCCTAAAAGCTTCATGTTGCACAGGTGAAGTAGATTACTGCAGTGGGATCAGAAATAAGTTGTTTTTTGTGGGTTTTTGTTTGTTTGTTTTTATGATAGACTTCTTTTTCTCCCCAGATTTATAATGGTAAAACTACACATGAAGCAACCTTTTTGCAAGTCACTCTGGTGTTGAATCAGCTGGAAGAGAGTTACATTGTTTTCTGAGCAATCTGACTCCAGGTACAGTCTTACAACAAGCTGAAACATCAACCTCTGCATATATAAAACGCGCTTTGTGAAGTCGTTGAAGCAGCTGATACTTGCATTCTGCCTACACATCCACACAGACAGCCCTTAGCAGACAAAGGGCTGGGAATCTATCATGGAAAAAATGACATCAGCACACAAGGTGAGCTCTCCAAGGCAGAGTGGCAACATCCCTTCATAAACATCCATGAGAAGAAGCCTCTTCTATTTGTCAGAGCTCTGCTAACAAACCTTTTCAGAAAACAGACCCCGATGCCAGCAGCTGCACCTATGTCAATCCATTTCTGCCCTTCCAGGCTGACAGAGCACTGATCTCAGCATTCCTCTGTGCCCTTCACTTTCACCTCACGGCCTGGGTATCAGTGCACCTCACACAGAACAGACTTGTGAGTTTAAGCTTCTGTGTTTAGAAGAGAAAAAAAATAAAACCTCCAAAAACTCTGTGGCAATGTGTGCGTATTTATCCTTCCACTTTATGACAATGTTTCTACCATCCCCCATACCCCAAGACATTCCCCACAGGAGAATGGTCTCAGCAGCTTTCCAAGCTGGAAAACCCCCTGCACCTAGCAGAAAGCTAGGACCACAAATCTCATCCCTACGGCTACTCCTTTCACACCTGTTCCACACTTGAGACAGCAGTCCTTGGCAAAGCCAGCAGAGCCATGTGCCACAGTGCTGCCAATTGCCCTGGTTGCAAATCCGAGTCCCTGAAGCACAGCGAGCCACAGACTGTTTGCTGCACAGCTGAGAACTGTAACCATGGGCCTCTGCTCCAGGTATCTTTGCTCAGGTTGAATAGAAATTGGGCTATTCTTACTTTAGCAAAGAAAATGCTTCTTTTTACATCAGCAATCAGGATGGAAGAATAAACCTTCCATTAGCAGTGTTGTCCCGCTGATGCGTACAAAAACAAGATATGCAATTACTTTAATTTCTTCTTTAGCTTGATGCATTGGAAATTCCAAACAAGCATTACCCTTTTGTTTTCATCTACTTGGACTTCAATCAGCTCTTGATAACAAAACACATAGCGATAAAGGGCCATAAAAAGCCATTAAATAATTTAATCATCTAAATTTACTATCTCCAGACATGTTGCTGCTGCCATGTTTTTTGGCTTCCATTGCATGCTTCTCTGATTGTAATTCCAATATTTGCTATTCCTGTCTATGCTACATTGCAGAACTGATCATTCTTTTTCAGTCTATTTACAAAGAAAAACTCAGCTTCACAACATCTGGTTTGCAAAGAATCCACATTTTCACCCAATTTTCCAGCTGAAATAGCTGAAGCAAAAAGAGGTCAGGAAGCTCATTTAGTCACGGTCAGAATCACCATCTGCAATGCCATAAACATACAATGCATATATACATACATACTTACTGTATATAAAACAATAAAATATCCTTAGCTTCTCTTCATTGTTTTCTCTAAGTACTAAAATATTCTGCTTTCTGTATGTATGCAAGCTGTCAGTATAACTATTATTGTATTTGATATTACATACTTGTAACATAAATTCAATATTATGAATTCCTGTACGCTATCCTATCTTATAGTGGTATCTTAACCAAGAAAACATTATTTCATCATTCGGGTTCTATAGTTGAAAAGTAAATAATGGCACTTCGAAAGATAGAAAAAAAGCAGACAAATTTCAAAGAACCAATCAGCACGATTATTTTACTTCAGAAAAAAAAAAAAAAAAAGAATGGAAAAAAATCCTGCAAGTCACATCTGCATTGGTTTAGTTTGGCAGTAGGAAAGAGACATCTTGCATCCTTTGTCATTCCCTTTGTCTTACCCAATCTCTTGCAACACAAAGTAAAACAGTGAATTCTAACACTGCCAATACCTGAGAAGGTATCTCTCACATTGACACAACTTTCTGTACTTCCAGAGAAATGATTCACTTTTCAGTCTCCGTTTCTAGTTTCTAAGCTAAGAACTGCTAATCCTAATGCATACTTGTAACAAACATGCAATCTTCAGCCCTACCAAAATAAGAAAACAAAAATTCTGGGAAAAAACAGAAGGGGCAGTGGTTGGGATCCCAGAACAAGCATTGTGGTTTGTGAAAGCTTGTGTAATCAAAACTAAATATAGCCCCAACCTCAGCAAAAAGAAATATAATCCACTAAATTCTGCTCCCCCACTTAGCCCACCATCACAGCAAGCAGCAGCCAATGGATGTGCAAGGTACAGATGCATGGACAAGCTGCCAGCATCACCTGGCTCACAGGGGGAGGCCCACACACAGCAGCAAACTACAACAACCCAAAACAATCCATTAAATCTATGCAGACATTACAAATGATAAGCGTTTTGTAGAAAGAAAAGACACAACTCAAATAGTCGTTCTGTCAAACAAGTTGTTTTTGCTCTCCACTCTCTTTTTCCCCTCCAAACTTGCCCTCCACTAGTTTCAGTTGATGACACCAAATTCTTGACAGGAGGAACCACAAATGAGGTCGACTTGTCTGACACCATTCTTGTTTTTCCCAACTTCCACTATGCCCCCTCACAGTTATCTTTCAGGTCAGTTCAGGACCAAACTATGTCTATGCACTCACGGTCTACCTTTGCTGACCCTCCTCTCTTCTCTGTAATTTTCCAGTTCTGGTCCGTGTGTTATGAATAGTGCATGGTATTAAAGCCCTCCCAAGAAGCTGATATAGAACGCCTCTATCCAAGAACAGATCAAAAAGAAAAAATAAATTTATGATTTTTTGAGTGAGCAAAAAATCAGAACTATATCATTCTTAACACAGCAAAGCTGTTCTAGGCTTTTAGATCCCAGCTGCTGCAAGGCAGAGAATTGAATCACAGTGATTCCTCCTCTTTTGCCTTCTCGGAATGGTTTTCTCTAACAGGATGAACGTCTGCCAGTATTTCTTCTCTTATGTTTCTCCCCACTCCCACGCCTAGCTCTTTGTGTCCAACATGCAAGTCCTTAGACCTTCACTCTTGCCTAACCACCAGGGACCTCCACTGACAACTCTGCACCAAGTCTGTGGAACTTTTTTGTATTTTGGAAATTCTGGAAAGTCCAAATACTTCTCTCTTCCCATCAAAATATCTGGAAAATCCTGACTCCATGCACCGCTTGTGCTAGATACAAAAGATCGGGTCAGAAAATCAGAAGCTAAGAGGTTAACTTCCGACTCCCTACAAATACACAGTACAGCCAGGCATTGTAAGTGCCAGAAAAGGATGTGGATGGGAAATAAAGCAGAGTTTGCTGCAGCTCTTCCTCACTTGGTTCCTTGTTCTGCTTGAAATACTGCAGACACGGTCTGACTCTAGGAGCAAATCCTTTGTGAAAACATTTCCAAGAAATACAGTTGTCTTTTGAACGCATTTTACAAAAAGCAACATTCAGCCCCCAATTCAGATTCTTCCTGCAAGGCTCATGTAACTTAAAATTGCCCTTGATTTTGTATTAAAAGGAAAATTGACAAGCACTTTCCATGTGCAAAAGCTTGCGGCTGCTTAAAAATATTATGTATATTCTCAGTACTGGTACAAACTGGGAAGTGGTACAAAGATTGATGTTTGGATAAAACAGAGGCCCAATTTCAGGCAGTGTTTCTTCTAAGAAACAGTTCTCCTTCATAAACCCATTAAGACCAGATTTGCTACAGAAAGAGCGGTAGGTACACATTTGTGCAGTGCTTACTGATGGAAGGAGCCTCTCAAAAGGAGGAGGGGCATCTGGTTCCAGGAATTCACGATTCAGTAACTCATCTCAGTAACTCATCTCTTTACTGTTATGGTTTCGCCTTTGAAAGATCTAATTTTAGCAGATAATTCACCACCTGTTGAAAACGCCTTTATAGCACCAAAACCACGTTGAAATGCCAAAGGAAAGTTGTCAGTGATGACACCAAAAGAGTTTAACTCCCAACACACCAGTTTCATAGCTGATCACTCATTGACCCAGCAAGGCCACACACATTTTCCATTTCATGATTTCTTTATAAAAAGAGGAACATGCAAGCAGCAGAGTTAATCTGTTTTACTGCATTAAGTCAGAAATGTGTCCTGCTGGATTTACACACGTAAAACTGAGAAGTGAATTTGGCTGTCTCATCTTCAAGTATCAGTAGTAATAAAAAGAAAATGAGCACAGCAGTTAACAGATGAGAAGTAAGGAAAAACAAACAGCAAGACATGAAGCGTTCTATTCAATTGGTTCTATACACTGCATTCAGAGCAATGCCCTAGGCATAAAGAAGTCTGACAAACATTACAATGGCTATTTTTCATTGAAAACCACACACAGAGACTATTACGTTTTAAGCTAACCACAAATTGGCAATAATTATTAACAGACTGCAACTGTAAAATCAAGATATTGCATGCAAATTCTTTCTATTCAGACAGAACATAACATTTTGTTCTGAAGAGGCACCAAATTAACAGGAAGAAAAAGGTACAGGGTGTTAGCTTTTTTTTTTTTTTTTTTTTAAACAATACATACTTATTTATATAGGTTCCTGAGTCTAAAATAAGAGGCCTGCAGAAGAACAATGAAATTGATGCGCCAAGCTTCCTTCTGACTGAGGATGTGTCCACACACGCAGTTCGCTCAGAGGAGGAGGTGCTGCGCAACCATCTGAGCTGGCTTATGGTGGACCAGATATGGAATAGTGCCCCACAATGTCAGAGCCTTGCCTCCCAGAACATCCTCAAATAGTAAATAGTGACATGCATTTTGATGCTGAATGCCATTCCTTCCTGTTCCATGGCATGTTTCACTCCACTCACTACTTCAGGCCATAAAACTTGGTTATTCCAGGAAGCGATTCAAAACCCACAAGACAAGGAATGGTTCCTGCATTTCCTGGGCACTCTGCTTTCCTTAGCTCCAGACACTGCGTTGACACTGTGATCATTTCTGTGCTCCTGAAACAGCAGCACTGCAGCATGCAAGAATTCAGTTACCTGAGAACCTTAGCAAAGTTAATTTCTTATTTCACACACTGACAAAAGCAGAGCTGCCAGGTAGTGCTAGCTGATAGGATCAAATGTGCTGAAAGGCTGCTTAGCCTTAGAAATGAAATCCTGGGTTTTCATTTACGGACGTTTCTTTGGTTAAGGCACCTTAAAACCACCTACGTTTGTCCACTTATTTTAAGCTACTGGAGATACTGCAACCCGGAGCTCAATGGCATGCACCCATGGACTGACAGTAGTTGCCTAACAGTCAAAAAGTGGCCATGCCTTTCATTAGAAGCTTGCGTGGTATGGGAAATGGAATCTAGAAGTCAGAATCTCTTGAGAGTTTTTAGAAATCAGGTGACAACTCTCCTGGAATGTGATGGAAAAGAAGATCACGGAGGCTATCTGCATGAGGTGTTACAGCATTTACAGTAACCCACACATCATTTTAAAGCACGGATGTACTTGCAATGCCTTGTTCAGTTTATCCTCCTGTTGCAGCCTGGGACTATCAGCAGCCACACAGGCTTGAAATGAGATGGTTCAGCAGCTGTTTTTTGGGAAAGGGAGGTGCAATGACTCCTGTTGGACTGCACTGCGTTACCCCACCTTGCTGCTCAGAGGTTGCTGGAGAGGCTACAGAGCAACAGAAGCTATGTGCATTAAAATCAAACAATTCTTACATACAGAAGACTATGAATCATGGGGACGCTCACAGAGACATCCCCTGCCCTCTCATGAGCAATGAAACTTTGCTTAAGGTGAGTCTCTGAATGTCCTGAACTGGAATTCTGATTTATTCAAATTAAGTTTAGACCAAGGGCATTAAAATTATTGTTGTAAAAAAGAAAATCCATGGAAGTGAAAAATATCAAGAATTGTTTTGTCAAACACTATTCAGATTTCCCAACTAATCAGGAGGTGAATGGATAACATTTATCCAGAAGTCAAAGCTAAAGACTTCTCTTGCTTTGGGAAAGAAGTGCCTGGGGGAGGAGGGGGTGTGGAAGGGAGAGAGAATTAACATTGCTAGAAGGACTAACACTTACTGCAGAGCAAAACCAAAGCTCTTGGTAACAACAAGCAGGGAGAAAAAGGGACTGTCAGTAGGAATACCTTGCTACGTCAACATGTTGCAGTAGTTACTTGCCCTCAAAAATCAAATCTTACCCAAGTTCAACAACAGCATGCCTAACTGATTTCAGGTGGGGAGGAGCACCATTTTCTGCCTGGCTTCTCTCTCATCTTCAAGTCGTTCCCCCTCACACACACCCTTTGCCATGACAGCTTTCCCTGCTACGTGCCTGTCCCTCAGCAGGGCCACCCTGCACCAGCCCTGCTCACTCAGCACAGCTGCTCCCAGGTGGATCAATATCCCCATGTTTGTAGCCAAAGGCCTGGAAACAGATGCTGGACAGCTATATGCATTTAGATCCAGATCAGCTGTACTCATGAGATTCTGTCTATACGATTGTGCAGAAATAAAGCCAAGGCAGCTCTCAGTGCCATAGTCATCGGTGGGTTAATGTCATCAGGAGACATGGAGCAAGGATGGACACTGATACAGCTTCTGGAAGCAGGAGTTTAATCTATTTTTGAATCAACTGCAGCTTACTGTACCCAGCTCACCGAAGCCTGGTCCCAGGACAGCACTGCACAGAAAACAAAAGCCCCACGGCCCCACGCTGCTGCTTACCTCCAGGCCTCAGCCCCTCCAGCTGCAGATGCTCGCGGGTATCATCATGTAAACCCCTGAGCCATGCTGGCTGCGTGCATGAAGCACCATGGGGCTATTGCCATGTCCTGCTGGCTTACAAGTGTCTTTGTGCTGCCCCAACCCGCCACACACGAGTTGGGACATGCTCCTGCAACAGAGCTTGATCAGCATGGGATGACACCACTTCTCAGCAAACAGCTTTAGTGCTCCCAGTCCTTCTTTATACATTGTCACCCTAAACCACCCACAGAGCCCAGCCAGCAGACGAACAAATGCAACATTTGCACACAGACCTGATTTGGTATATTCTCATATACCATAATAAACAGTTTAAGGTTTCTACAACCAGAGACACCCAATTCCAGAATCCCAGACCAGACAAGATCATTGGAATTTCCTTCTCAACTCTTCTGTTTTCCTTTGTAAAATGAGAATACTTCAACCAAAAGAAGAATGGAGGAGCAAAACAATCAGGGGAAACACATAAGGCTGGTGTTTGGTACAGCCCATCAGAAGTAGAGTCAGGCAGAATGACATACGGCACCCCACAGACAGAACTGCAGCAGATGAAGAACGTGCATGCACAGATTTGCCTGTAAGTGTGCTTAATGTGCAAAGCAGTGTTGCTGCTGATGGCCAAAGGCTGTAGGTTGTTTTGTTTTGTTTTCCTTTTTCTTTTTTCTCCTCTTTATTCTCTTGGCTTTCATCAAGTCAGCTTCCTATAGGTAACTTTCTCTCCCAGGAAGCATTCTGAGCACACATCTCAACTGCATAAAGCCACAAAGCCTTCATGAAGTACTCCCAATGAGTGCAACTGGCAGAGACTTTTCCATATACGTTTAAGTTACACCCTACCCTTCTCTTTCTGGGAAGCATTGCTTACAAATAAATAGATTGCTTCTTTCACAAAAAGGGGGAAAAAATCCTCTTCTGTAAAAGAATGCTTTCATCACCTGCTTTATTATTTTGAATCCACATACTTCATAAGCTGACATAAGAACACAGCTAACAGATTCATATTTAATTCCACATACTATAAAGCTGAACACATCACTGTAATATTAATAAGAGGTGAACAATATAAAATATCGTTCCTCGAGTTAGAGATCTAATCAGTACTGAAGTCAGATGGAGAAGACTTGCTCAGTGGAAAAAGGCTGGTATTATGCCATCACTTTTTCAATTACGTGGATACTTTAAATGTTACTGCATTGCTCTCAAGAAAGAAAACAAATCCCCATTTTGGGCTCATTCCTGTCTGTACTCAAGAAACTACATTCAGAGCTGTACCTGCTGCTTAAACTGGTAAAAGCCAGAACCAAACATTATAGCCCAGGAATACACACACTGCTCTGAAGAAGTGAAGAAGATACCATCCCCATAGCACTGAGCCCCACTAACTGCCACTGGAGTACACTCACTGAGAGTTCATGGCTATGGACTTACCAGCAGGCCTGTATAGCACTAGACACAAGAATGAAGTCACAAAGATAACAAGAACCATTGCAAAAACACATTTTTGAAGTAGAACTGGTTTTTGTGCATCACTTTATGTTATTCCTCTCTTTATGCTCTAATGTTATTCAAGTACAGGTCTGTATTTGTTCCTACTGAGGGCAGATGTCAAAGTGGAAGTTGATTAAGGTCAAATGAAGACAAATACATTTTTAAATGACAATAAAATTATTTCATGTTGAAGCTTCTGACTTGAGTTGGAAGGTAGAATTATTTTAAATATTTCTTTTGAACTTTCCAGCCCTGAGTAATTTGGCTCTCCAATGATACTCCTCCTTTAAGGCATCAGAGTAAGAGAAGGCCCTTCTCCTCACAGAGGTAAACCTAAGACTGACCTCTCCATTTGGGTGCACACCAGCCCAACTTCTATAAAATCAATAAGCTGTGAGTTGGATCTCTAAAGGATTTACAGAGTTGCCATTTATTGGTGGCAGTAGGTATATGGCACAACTTTCACTATTGTCAAGAAAGAAAACCCAAAGCCATACTTTCATCTTTTCCATTGCTAGTCTGCAGGACTAACCTTCCATTTACAACGTGACACGAGAAGGAGCTCTGACAGCAGAGAAGCTAGCTTGCATTTGTGCAACAGGAGAAGTTCTTATGCTTCCACTACTGGAACAAAGAGAGGAAATCTCTGTAGGTTGACTCTTCAGAAATGAAAAACTGAATACAAAGAGTAATATTGTCACCTTGCTGTTGCTGAATTCAAGCTAGCACGTCACTTCAACTTAAAACATCTTGTTCAAAATGCAAAACATTTTACCATGTGTTTGTGTAGCTGGGTACCAAGGGAGGAGGGGAAAATTCATGCTTTGCTCTTATCTTCCACACAAATCTCAGCTGCCAACGTTCATAATAAATCATGTGAAAAGAAAACAATAAATGACCTACTAAATAAAGCTCAACTTCTTTTCCAGTCACAAGTTCCAAATGCAAAGTGTCATATTAAGTGTTAGTATTCTATTTGCAAATAGTACCACAAAGCCCTAAGCACTGTATTTTATTTCCTCAGGCACCTTCCCTTTCCCCGCTCCTTTTTTTTTTTCCTCTCCTCTCAGAAACAGTACATACAGTCATTTGCATTCAGTCTGCATAAGTTTTTAATATCTGAAGCCTCACTACCTCGCAGACTTATTTTGAAAACCAGCTCTTAAAGACATATTCTTAACAGTACACAAAATAACAAGGTGGTCTGTTAAATGTAGAACATACCAACTCAACTTATGCATCTAGTTAGCAGCTGTTTGGATACTTATTTTATGTGTCTCTGGTAGCTCCCAGGATTCTGTCCAAGATGGCAAACCATAGTCAATGACAGAGGACTTCCAGTTATCTTTATCTTTTTCACATCTTTTCCCTGCTTTGTAGATCCAGTCAGGATTTAAAACAGTATCAACCCATCTTGCCCAAGAAGAAATATCAGTTTTCTAAACTAACAAACTGCAAAAGAAAAAATGTTAGTGGACAAAGACATCATTAATCCTTTTCAATAAGGACTAGAATGCTAAAAATACCTGCTGTGATGCCTGCACCTTTCACACAATGTTTACTGGGTGGTTGACCAGCAACAGTTGAAGTTTGTTTGGGGTCTTCTTTTGTCACCCATTGTACCTCTGGTGCCATATACTTACTCCAAGTATTTAAGCTTAAACTGCTATTCTCTGTTCCTCAGGATTGCTTTCTGTATCAAGGCAACATTTGGATTTTTCTTTTGTTTTACAGGGCATGCAAACTTATGAGAATGCAGCAGAGCTGGAGACTTAAAAAATGCCATTCATGAACAGGACACCATTAATCATCCAAAATTGAAACTACACACTAACACACAGTAGAAGGCACACACCCAGTGGCACACTGGCTGCTAAGTGACAGGCCATTTCATCTGAAGCCTGGAAAGGCAGAAGTGCCAGCTCCTCATATAATCAGAGCATCCCAAGTTGGAAGGGACCCACAAGGACCACCAAGTCCAACTCCTGCCTCCATGGGACCACCAGGAGCCCGCAGGGAGCTGGGTGCCTCAGGGCACCTCAGGCACCGGGATCCTCTACCTCTCCGGGCACGCTCACTGCCCTCAGACCTGCAAACTCAGTAATCTCAATTAGGATCAGCTTAGGTTCTGGCATCTGCACAATGTGAATAATGACGTTTTGAACTAAACACTCTTCTGTTTGCCTACATAATTGTCTCACTGTATTTTCCAGACACAAACTTCCATGATCTACAACAGACCAAGGGGAAAAATGGTTAGGAGTGTGACACATGCTTTATTAAGATGCAGTAGCCTCTAGTCCTCTTTATCATGCTGCTCTTTCAAGTCACGCATGAATTTTAGTGGAAATGGGACCACTTATTTCTACTGCAGAAGCACTCTGAAGCCAGCGGCTCTTCCCTGACACACCTGCCCCAAACAGCACCAGCCCCACAGCCAGTCCAGGCTGCTCATCCTCCTCTTCTCCAGGCGAGGTGGGGGAGGAAAGGAGCCCACACAGATCTCCTGGAAAAGGGCAGAACTTGGGCAGGAGGAGCACCAGTGCATTAGCAGTTGCTGCAGAAGCCCCCATTTCCTTGTGCCATTATTACAACAGGCAGGTGTTATCTGTGACCAAAGGCAATGGGTATCTGACCCTTGAATATCCCCAGCCCCGTGGGCTGTGGGGGGCCCCTTCTCCTCACGGTGAGGGCTGGCTGCTCAGAGCCCCCCTCCAAGGACTTACACAGGAGCTCCTCAGGCTGCGGACAGCCCACATTCAGGTACTGGGGTGTTGCTTTCTGCCACAACCCCAACCTGCCCTTTTCTTGCAAGGGCTGAAGCAAGTTGCATAGGTGATTCATACTCTGACATGTTGCAATTTCTTCCAGACCTTTCTGAACTCACTATTCTTGAAATCACCACCGGGAGGGAGGCAATTATTTGTTTAAATGTGGTTGAGATTGCTTATTTCACTATTAAGTGGGGGAATGGTAAAGTTTGTTTTATAGATACTAGATTTTGAAGCAGAGGACAGTTGAACATCAGCTTCACAATGATGAAACCTGCTGCCTCCCTCCACGTGACCAGTAGCTACAACCCGGGCACTGGGCAATACCCTCAGCTGATAGTTAAAGCACACTTGGATCAGATCCTAGCTGCTATAGTTGCCATGACTGCAATACACACCTCCACAGGCGGCAAGGCTCTACCCAAACCACTGCCAGACCTCATGACAGCTATTAAGCTCCCCGATGTTACCGTCACCCACTCAAGTTACTGCCCTGTGTAGTACAGTGAGGTGTCAGAGGATGTAATTTGGACTTCATTATAACATCCTTTACAGAAAAAAAAACAAATCCAAACAATTTCAGAAGCTCAAATAGTACACGATTGCTCTGGTAAGCTGACAAATACCATCCGTGGTATCTTTGTAATATTTGCATCATGTGAGAGCCACGCAACACAAAATCACTGCCATGTCAGATCCCAGCCACTTCAGGGCCTGATGATGCTCGTTACACCTGTGTTCAGCAAGGAGCAGTAACTGGGGTCAATGTATTCTCCATTCTGAAACAATGACTTGTAATGAGAACAACCTCGTCACTTACTCCTAGTAAAGCTATAGTGCTTTTTATATTCCAACCACAAAATAAAAACGAACCCATTCAATTACAAGAGAAAACAACTCCCCAAGACAGCAAGCCTCCTTACCGAGTCAAGGGAACTCACCCAACCAGGAAGGGGTGAGCCTGCAAACATGATCCTGCTGAAAACAGTTTGCAGCAAAGAAATATGGGAACTTATCTGCAAACGACTTGATATAAATTCCAGCCACATCCTGGGGGAAAGTAAAGTTTTCTCTGCCTATCTTGTGACTTTGTTTTTGTTTTTACAATGAGCAGACTTAGTAAATATTTTCTAAGCTGTCTGTTGTTTGGAATTTCAAGTCTGAGATAAAACAACCACACCACGGGCTCCAACACTTCTCTTCTTACAAACAGCAACAAAATGCATCCACAAATTAACCAGGCACAACCTTTATGTACAGCCTATATGCAGCTTGCAGCTTCAGTTTGAGATTAAAATAACAACCCAGCTGTGCTTGTGAACAGACTGCACACACACAGCAGAATGATCCACAGCTGCAAATAGCCTGTCAAGCTTTCTCCAATTGCACAGTTAAAGAAAACAAATCAGATAGCATCTGTAATAATAATTCTGCAAACTCTCTCTGCTGATTAAAGTATACTGTACCATGATGATGAGAGTCCTGGGTCTGCTCATTTCCTCATCGCTGTCCAGTGGCAGAATTTCATGTGACAACTCCTCTCGCCGTCGCCGTCTACAAATATGTGGACAGTTCCTCTGTACCACAGAACGAAAGGCTTGAAGCAGAACAATGCTGGCAGCACAACCCATATCTGCATCCTGAAGCCTACAATATAACTTCTATGTTTACGCTATGTTTGAAAAACAGTGGCTCCTTGTCCCTGAAAACAGCCTACAGTGCAGCTGCAGCCAGCTTGCTCTCCAATCGCTTCCTTGAGTTGTGATCATCTGATCACAACCGAATAGCTTGGATGCAGATAGAGGAAAGATTTGATCCACTGAAACTGAAGCACACGCAGTATTATGATCCTTTCCACCCTCTCCCTCCCTCTCTGCTTCTGAATTCACACGAGAAAATGCACTCCCTCTCTTGTACAATGAGCCTCCTCCTCCCATCCCACTTTCATGGAACTGGAAGTATTAAAATTCCGAGTTCAAACAAACCAGCTGTTTGCTGCACACACACCAACAACAACTGGTAGGATCCCTTTGCATACCTTTAAAAAAAGAGTCGTGTAGCACAATAACAGCAAACATCTGGAAAGTTATTAGCTCTCATTATCAACATGCTGTCTGTAAAATACTTGGTGTTTTAACGCTGAAAATACTAAAGCTCATTGAGGGATTTGGACTGTAATCTTTTCACTTCTTGCAGTTTTCCGAAGCACAGCGAGCTCATTTGAGTTGTAAATGTAACAAGGGGGAAAAAAAAAAATCTGGACTGGCTCATCCAGCTCATGTTAAAATAGCCGTGGCTGTATGAGAGCCAGCAGTGTTCAGCTCCAAAATGCCTTTCAATAGCGTAGCTGTTGTGTGTTCCCACACATGCATTTGTTCTGCAGAGTAACACATATTTACATCCGCACAGGAGGCTTGTGTTGAGGAGGGTCTCTGCTAACAGGGTCTCACAGTGAATGAACCACCAGCGACTTTCCAGGAGCGCTAAGAGCAAAGTGTGTTTGTGCCCCATCCATGGGGATCCAGGCAGCTGCAGGCAGCCAGCAGGAGCAGCTCCTGCCTGACAAGTCGGTCAGAAAGCAGCCAGGGATGCTTAGAAACCACGTGACCAACCTGGAAACAGCACAGGCTAATGGTGTGCAGTGTAAGGTAACAGCACTTGAGAGGAAGTTAACTCTAAATACATATACAGAAATGGATCTCTCCTACACATTGTGAAAACTAAGAATTTCCTATAGGGCTTCCAGAGAAGAGGCTTTTAAGCTCATATGTATAACCTGATTATATGCGCATCCAAAAATGTATTTGCTGTACATCGAAAGGCTTTGACTCCTAATGAAGGTTTGTCATCAATTTCCACGCTGCCCTATAATGGTGGTGTTGTGTTCCCTGTAAGTAATGCTCCTTCTTACAACCCTGGGCAGGAACTGCACTGAAAGCACTCTGTGGAAGTATTTTCTTCTGGGTTTGATTAGAGTTTAATTGCTTAGCAATCTGGCAAAAGACATAATTGTAATTAAAGCATTTGTCAGAAAAAAACAAATATGTTCTTTAAAAGTAATACACTCATTGCCATTATTTCTTGCCTTTCTTTAGAGTTAATGGCTTTGAGTGCATTAGAACAGTTAGAAGCACAACCCACCCAGCTATCAGGCTCGCCTGCCCTCAGACCTGCCCAGCTCAGCCCTCACATGCATGCTGATGTGCCCACCTCTACAGGTGTACCTCACAGAGCAGCCTGTGTGGCATGCTTGGTAGTTTGACTCATCCAATGTGCACAGTGGCACAGCTGTGCAAGTTCTGCACCAAACCAGCAGCCCTGCCTGCTGCTATTGTTCACACTGCCATCAGTTCCCTGCTACTCCAGAGCTGAGCCTGACACCTTGGCCACACAGAAGATGCACTTGGCAGCAACTTGGGAGAGCTGAATTCCTGCCCTAATTCCAGCAGCATCAATACGGGCTTGGATAACTTCCTGCATAATGCCTGCTGCTGGCTGTTATGGCAACTGCTCTGCTACCTTGGGGCACAACTTACGTCCGCCTGTAAGACGTCTTTACTCCCCAGTGCACAGCTGGGAGGGCTGGCAGGGATTTCTATGACATTGGGTTTCCATAGCACAAATGACACGCACATGGGATAGCACCCTGGGGCTTGACCCAAAGCTTTGCATTGCTCTCAGAGAAGAATCCCATTCATTTCAGTTGTCTTTGGTTGAAATTCTTCTCTGACAGTGGTCTAAGTGACTTCCTTACAATTATTTGTGGATTAAGATATTATTAGATACAAGTAGGAATGACATAATCTTGGCACGGCATCTTGTACCAAATTAAAACAAGGCTTAGTCCAAAACCAAGTAAACTGCACAAGCCCAAGGCAGCTAAAACTGGCTTTCCAGGCCTGATCAAAACTCGTGAACTGAAAAAACAGCTACAGCACACAGGAAAACAACAACAAACAAAATCCCACCAGCCTCTGAGGAACTAAAGAAACAAACAAACAAAAAAAAAAAAATACTTTTGAAGGAAATTTCACAGAAACATGAGCTACCTTTGGAAAGGAAACTTCCCAGCCCATGAAAAATGCCTGTAGCCCACCTCCCACATAGACTTACTTTTTAGATGTAGGGGTCTCATTAACATACATTATGTTTACACACCATTAACGGTGTTAGTTACTCTTACAATGAAACATCAAGCACTGTTTTGTGATAATTAGCACTTTAATCCAGAAGCTAAATTCACTGAAACCCTTTGGGAAGCAAAATCCTCATTTGTGTAAGCAATGCCTCAGTTCCCCATTCTGAAAACTCTGGCAACAAGGCTAGTTCAGGAAAACCCCCATTCAAAGACACTCACTGCCCATTCTCCCTCCACCCTTCACCACCACCAAGCAGCAGTAACCCCTCCATGAAAACCCACAGAAAAGGCTGGGAAGTGGACCACTAAAGGTATCGCCATTTGAAAAAGAAATATTTGAAACATGGAGACGCAAGATAGTTCTTCTAACCCAGATGATTTCAGTGACCTTGGCAGCTCCAAGGGCTGGGTCTGTGCAGCAGCAAAGCTGTGCAGTGGCAGAAGTGGGTCACACTTGCCATATCTCATTAAGTCTGTGATAAGAAAGCAGAGTCCAAAGGCATCTGCATTCTTGAGCTAGCAGCTATCCGTAATCCAGCCTCAACTTCCACGTGGAAGAGATGCCAGAGGTACATTGACTTTGGCAGGAGTCCTGCAGCAAGGTGTAAACTCCTCACCTTCCAAACTTTGGCTTCTTTCTCTTCTGCAGTGCTCCTGCTCGTCCGCTCCTGCAGGAAGAGAGACTTTCTAAAGATACTATCAAATATTTCCTTAGAGTTCTATTACATACCTCTTTAGCACCCCACATTTGTTTCCTTTCCGCAAGCTTTTTAATTTTTTTTCCTCTCTTTATGTAATTTGAGTTTGTGTCATTTGAATGAAAGAAAAAGAAGATAGCCTATCAGTACGCTGGCCATCAGCTGAGAGCTTTAATAAGAAGACAACTCATGGAGGAGATCCTTCCCAAAGAAAACACTGACTCTCTCCACAGCAAAGAGAGCCCTCTGCCTGTAGCTAATCAGCCATGAAGATGGCATGCATATTTTAGTTATTTAAGTTCTCCGGAAAACAACAGCCCCTCTATGTCTACATGACTTGCATTGAGAAGTTCTGCAGAAGCCTTTGAAGCTTGAAGATCCCTACACAGCAGTGTTAGGTGAACGCCTCTATTGTGCTGATGGCAGTCTGCTCAGGCTGGCTCCTCAAAGTCCCAAGCCATTAAGAACTAAAGACAGCAGGACGCAGTTACAGAAAAATTGCAGGAAAGGCCTTGCTCATAGCAGGAGCAGGCAAGCATTTCAAGCAAGTTACAACAACAAAAGTATCACTCTACCTTGATGCAGATGAAGGTCACTGAAATTTTGGTGAGCTACTGTCACCTCTCAGCACCTTACAATTTATCACCCACCTCACGCTTCCAAAACAAAAGAGCTGACACATTATCTTTTAGCAAAGGGAATTTTCCTCAGACACATCAAAGGTCCTTGTCTGCAGTCAGTATTTGTTTTCTTAGAGGCTTGGAGGCATTAGCAAGGAAAATAGAGGGAAAATATGTACACAGCTCTGAAAGGCTCTCTTCATGCTTGGCTGCTTCAAAACAACCACAGAATCCTCACCAGCTCCCAAGGAATCAGCACCCAAGCCTACAGAGTATACCAAGATGCAGTCTTCATGGCAGCCTGCTCGATGAAATAAATTCATCGTCAACACGTCTCCTTGCCATCCAGGTTTTATGCCTGAACAGTACGAACTGAAAGCTTTCAAGCTTTTTGCAGTGACCGTGTCTCTAAAGCAAGCATCAGATTGCAGCAGACAGACACCACACTGCAGTAGAACCTCACAGCACTATTTCCAGTAGTTTCCCTGCCCCCATCTGCTGCCAGGCCGCAAGAGAAGGACAGGGGTGTGCGTGGATCCCTGCTCAGGAGCTGCCCTGGCCTCTGCTCCAACACCACCACGTCCCAGCACCTTCCCCAGCCCAGACAGGATGCTGTGTTGTGCTGGTCTGTACCCCTGCAAGCACACTGAGGAAAAGAGCTTCAGCTCACACATGGGGATCACACTTTCATTTCAGAGAAAGGATATGCGCTATTGATTGCTAAAGCCGTGAATAACCTCAGTGCCTTCTCCTCCTCACACGCGCTCTGAGGACTTAGTCATTCAAAAACATTGTATTTCAAAAACACCGTGTTTCAAAGTGCTGCTTCAAAACAGTTAAATGCCAGAAGAACTGTGACCTCGAACCTGGCTGAGGGGCCTTCCCAAGGCAAGGTAGGGTCAGAAGGACACAGAGTTTTGCATTTCTTTAGTTTACATCCTCCAGTGACCGCTTAGCGAACTGGGGAGGAAGCATTCACTCTGCTAAACGGTCAGTGCAGCTTCTGAATGACATACAACCTCATCTCAAAACCACATTTCCTCCTGCTAAAACTATCTCTGACTGACACAAGCAGTTCTCAGTACAGCATGCAGAGCAGGCAGTGTCCCATCGAGCAGTACATGTCTGTGGCTACAGGAAAGGCATACCCCATTCAGCTGCCCCACTTCTGGTGTTAGCAGGTGCTGGCAGCACACCTGGCAGGGCTGCACACTTCCTGACTGCAGAGCACTGGCTGCACAGCGCGGGACGATGGCACCCTCTAGGGAAGAGCACATGAAAGACAGATTCACCACCAGACCCTTTTCTCTCTGGCTGGATAATGAGAGCAAGGCAGATGAAATAAATGACCATGTATGTAAAGCCTTGTCGACCACTGATGAGCATCAGGCATTTCTCATCACAGCTGGGAGGACAGAGGCATGCTGACCACAGGAACGCTGCCTGGCACTGCATGCGCTAGCGCCTCAACATTGGTTTCTTTTCTCCTCTTTCACACTGATGTCTGATGAAAAGTATAATACAGAAGCTCTGCAGTGTCTGACAGCACTACAAATAAACATGCATGGAGAGATACTCTGGAAAGAACTTCCATCAGAAGTACCAACTAAGGCTGGGCTCACACACAGGACAAAGTATTGGACAAAGAAGCCACAGCAGAATGGCTAGGAGATGAGCTGCACCACATAGAAGCCATGACAAGGGGAGGCCCAGGGGTGCACAACAGGAATGCTTCCCCACGAGGTGGCCAAGTGCTGGCACAGGCACTACAGGCCTGTGGGCTCCCCATCTTCACAGACTCAGCGTTTGTCCTGCCAAGGGCCCAGAAACCTGATTTAGCTGGATGGGCTGCGAGCTGGACTGGATCCTCTCCAGAAGTTCCTTCCAAACTGCATTATTCTAGGACTGCCAGAACGTGGCTCATTTAGCCCAGCAAAACTGAGCCCAGATTTGTGCCCTGACAGCAAAGCGGAAGAGCTGCTCAAGCCAATGCCCAACACAAAGGCAGGAACAAGTGGCTGGAAACTGACCATTCAGAGTACACAATTTCACTTTGCAGAGGGCTGTTTTCAGCCTCACATGGGAAGGAGCAAAAGCTCCCAGTCAGACTTCTTTCAGCTCAAAGTCAGCTGCACAATCCTTGCTTATTATTTCAAGGCAATTTCACTTTGAGACAGTCTCCATACACAAACAGTTCAGCCAGGAGCAAGGAACCAAAATGAACATTCTCATTCAATTTCTGAGCATAACCTTTTACAGCTGGTAAATGAGGCACAAAACGCAGATAAAGGAAGAAAGGGGAATGCAAAGTAAAATTCGTACATGCAGGGCCCAGCAAAACGGTGTTGTCTCAGGTGCTGATGCCCCATCATCTCACACCCCCAAACAGAGCAGCTGCAGACGTGTCATTTGTTCTGACAGCAAAGATCCCACAAGAAGAATACAAATCATTTCCACTAGCAGTGACATAAAATCCTTTTTATCTTTAATCCAAAAACCTAATGGTAGTTTTCCCCCTGAAATGAAGAGATTGCAAATCATAAGACTGGAATTGCTGCAGGATGTAAATATTAAGGAAAAGTTATGTATTTATTTATTTAACACTGCTCAAAAAGCCCCAAGCCTGGTGGGTCCAAGCAGAGCAAACCAAGCAACCCTTCCCCTTTTCATCAGGCCACGTTTGTCCCAGCCGTGACATGTCTAGGGCTCGAGATGTGGGGCAAATGATGAATTTCTTCCCAGAAATCCATACTTGCACAAACAGCAGTCTCCAGGGATGGGAGCTGTAGATACATAGTGCTCACTACTGCCATACAACAGGAGTCATCCTTTTCCTTACAGCATGCACCAATCAGCCCCAGGATCTCTGTTGGTGGACCTGGAACCTCAGGGAGGCTTGCACTCCCTCCCATCACCCCAGCCAGAAAAAACAGCCCCAGCGGAAAACATTCTGCACTTTTCAGAAGTGATCTTGCTTTGTTCTTTCACGGCACAAGAATGTGCTCACAGTATCAAATGAAGTAACAGTTATTTAAGCATCTAATGAGCTGCACTGTGGTGCTCCATACCCTGGACAGCTTTTCTGTGCAACATGTGTTTTTCATTTCACATCTCCTGACAGGGTTTCACTCCCTTTCTTTTACTTGAACTCCAGAAGAGAATAAAATCATACAAAAACCAAAGCTAATGAACCTGTGTTGCTGGTATCAATTAACATTCACATCCACAAGGCTCTTCATTCAACTACATAAAAAATTAGCAAAACCAACCCAAATGTAAGTTGTTTGGTCTATATTTGTTAAGCTGCAACACATTCTCTAAAAACATATGTCTTCTGGTGGGTATTTCAGGCAAAAATCTTTAGAAGAGTAGTATTTTGATTAGTAACATGTGTGTTTTGAAAGATTAATACTGAACTCCAAAGGAGATTAAAACATGAATAGAAATTACAAGCTAACTACACATATGTGCAAGCAATTTTCCTTCTTACTGAATCAAAAGTCTGGTTGCAAATTATTTGCTGTTACTATTAAAGTTTTAATCGTATCTGTTGTTAGTATTCTTTATTAACTCATGTTTATAAAAAAAAAAATCCTGTCCTCACAAATCTCTCAGACCATTACAAAAAAAAATACAACAATTTAGCACAGAAGTGATGTCATTCTCTATTTTGTTATGACACATCTCAAACTAACTACCAAGGGATCCTTAATTATTTTAGGTAGTACCCAAACGTTGACGCCTTCTGTTTAGTCTTCCAAGACTTCCCCACCCAAATAGAAAACAAAGAACAAAACCAACCCAATGCTGCTTTTCAAGAAGTCTTAATTATTTATGCTAGCAAACGTATTGATTTATTTTAGGGAAGCGATCAGTTTTCTAATTGTGCTGAACATGCAATTGTGCTTTAAAATAGATGACCAGCTTCCTGGACCAGCCACTCTTTCTGTCAGCAGCCAGGCATTCCATAGAGCCTTATGCTCTTAAGTACCTCCAGCTGGGAAAGTGCAACTGCATTTGTAAATAATTTAAATGCTACAGACTACATGCTGGAACTTTAACCCTAACATTTTTTTTTTTTTTTTAAAAGGAAGTAAACACTCTTGTTGTCTATGCTGCCAAAGCTCTCACTAGAGCTGGTGACATCCAAGTGAATGTATGGAAAAACAGATTTCCTTCAAACATATCCCTTTTTGCAGACTCTGGGAAACTTCAGACTCCGCTTTCACTTAAAACTGTGGCAGAAATTAAGATTCAGGGATAGCAATTGTTCATTTCTGCCAAAACTTACCCCGACATATAATTAGAACTCCACTTAGATTCTAGTCAGACATTAATTACCATTTATCGCTCTGTATGTAACGCGATGATGACTTGAAGGCAACACAGAGTGGCAGCCAACACAACAGCTCTCACCTTGCTGTCATTTCTGCTTTTGTCAAGCAGCTGAGTAAGTTGGGAACAGTTATGTCTAAATAAAGGAACGCAGGCAGAACTGAAGACAGGCTGCCAGGCAGAAGGTCAGGGACGGTGACAGTTACTCAGTCTTGCCACGGACATAGCAATGCTAAATGCAAAAAGATCACTCATCATAAAAGACAAGATTTAAAGAGGATAACACTGGGGCAGGCTTTCTGCAGCATTCAGAAGCGCCAGGAAAGGGAAGCCGCAGCACCTCGTGAGAAACCCTCGGCAAGAGCCCTCCCACCCTGCACAGCAGCACCTCCTGCCTTTCAGACCTCACACATCAGCATCTGATCCGAAGGGGAAACGCAAACCTCAGATATAATCGCTAGAAGCGTGCTGCACCCTGACAGAAGGTACTGCCCTAAGCATCCTGCAGAGCCAGCGTTCACATGACAGTGAGCCATAGGAATCAGGCATGGTGAGAGGTGAAGGCTTACAACAGAGAGTTTCACCTCTGCCTTGCTATTGCTGCTGCCCCTGGGCTGTTGGCAGCACTTACAGGGGCTTTCAGGAGATGAAAGTATAAAACACTCAACAAAGTAATGGAGAAAATGGATCCAGCATTCCATTCCACGAGGGAATTTAGTTGGGGATGCAGGAAGGACATAATCAAACCACACAATATCATGGACTGGGGAGCGCAAAGAAACCCAGCATCCACCTATGGACAGGAGTGCTGGAAGCTCTAGCATTAGTGTGAGCCCATACTTTATGGGTAAAGCCAATCCCACTTTCCAACCCAACTATGCAGCTAGGTATCTGAAGACAGTCCTGTGCAACCAGAAGAATTGATAGGAAATTCTGTGCTTTTTCAGCCAGAATCCACTTGATCTATTTAAAGCAACAGAAGATATTTAAATTCAGCTACTACTGACATTGACTTCTGTTATTGTTACTGTCATCACCATCCCACTGTAGCAACAGACACCGGTGCCCCAGCTGGGTTAATATTTATGAGAAAGTCAACAGAACATCAAACAGAATGGGAAGAAGTAAACGCTTCCTGTCAAGCTGTCTAAAAATAGTCGTACTTTCAGCACTTACCCTTCATTAGTTTTCATTACAGTTACCTTACAGATAAAAAAAAAAAAAAAAAAAAGAAAAATACCTGCTAAGGCCATGATAGTAGCAACTAGAAAGCATTACTCCTCACTAGTCAGGGTTCACTTTGCTATTTTTGCATCCTCAAGACATGGGAAAGCATTTCAGAAAAGTACTCTGTAGTTACAGGCAGCAGGACACATTCAGCACACCAATCACAGGGAGAAACCAGGTGCCCATCGCCACTTCACCACCTTCTTTTTGCAGCTTACACAACAGTAAGCTGCCCAGTGCTTCCGTGTACTTTTCTTCAAGAAAGGAATACATCTTCAAGAGTGAGAGAAGGACAGTGTACAAACTGGTCAGGCTTCCAGCAGATCTCAGTGTGGGACCTCACAGGCACAGCCATGTAGAGCACCACATTGTTTAACAAAACTTAGCATTTAACAAGGGAAAAAATACAGATAGCTAAGTTTGGTGACAGTTCCTTGCACATTCCCCTCTCTTAGGAGGTAGTGCACGGAGTCCAAAACATAATAAATGCACCCTCACCCTCTCCCAAAGAACAGCAAGAGAAGAACAGGCACAAAGGCACATTTTCAGGCAGCAACAGATAACGGTAAGCAGAAGGCTCACCCTGAGAAGCCACAACTAAAAGACAAGAGATGACCTTCTTCACCCTAAATACAGCCATTTAGTCTACCTAAACACTGCAGCACTACATGAAAATGTCTGAAGTTCCACTATTTTTCCACTTCCATTAAGCTTCCAAGCAAACAGAAGGCAAGGAGGAGAGGAAAAAAAAAGAAGAGGGAAGGAAACACGTGAGGGGGAAGACTTGAAGTTCTTTTAATTTCTTCAGTTTTAATTCCTGTAATTTTCGTACCACACACATAAGGACTTCTTGTTTTTAAGTTTCATCCTTTTAACTACCAACAGTCTGCTGATACGTGACCCTTTGTGCAGCTGCAGCTGTTTGATCAGGCAAACCCCAGTGCTACGCTTTTCCACGAAAACCATCTTGCAGTCCCCTCCAGCACCGCGGCATCCCCCCTCCCACTGCAGGCAGCACAAGCATAGCTTATCGGAAGCAATGCTGCCAGCACAAGAGAGCCCAGAGAGGGGTCGACTTCCACCAGCACACTCCCAAGAACAGCAGGCCCTGCGTGCCCGCACACAGCCCACTTCCCATTCCTGCAGCCACAGCAGCGAGAGCCACCGCATCCAAAAGCCGCCCAGAGGTTGCGTCGCCCAGCTTTTCCAACTCCAGCTGCAACAGTGCTTTGCCACCTCCCATCCCCAATTACACAGACTTCACATTATTACAGAAACCCACATTTTTCAATCTGGATCCCTGGCCAGATTCTTTACCATCTGGAGGAAGGGTCTTCTGAAAAACACATTGGGAAATAGTGGTAGGAAAGAGAAACCCCACAAGCATCAGAGCTCCAGGACCATGTACAGCAGGCCTGTTCTAGCACACTGCAGTATCTATTGGCACAGATATCTCTGCTCATACACCCAAAATCCTTGCATGTCACATTACTCCATGGAACCAGAAGGCAGCCATGGCAGCTACCTATTTACATAATTGGTTTAAGTATTTTTAAAATAGGCTCGATACAGATGTGCTAAGACATTGCACTGTATGCCACTAAATATGTAATCATTTGTATATACTGTGTGTGTGCACTGAACAGGGAGCCACTGATACAGAAACATGTTAAGTGAGCAGACATGGCAGAGGTATACTTCTTGAAAGAGGAGGCACTACCTATTATTTGAATCATCTTTTATCTAAGGAACAGCCATTCAAATAGCAATTATCTACACAAAAGCATTTGTTTAACGTAGAGCCTTATACTAAAGCTGGGAGGGAGGCATGTTTCCAAACCCAAAGATTTTACATTGACAGTATGAAGGTGAGGGAGTATTGCTGACACTAACAGAGCTGTGCAGAGAGAAGAGAAACAGGGAGGTGGCTGTGCTGGATCCTGCAAGCAGAGCTTCCTAGAAGCAGTGGGTTTTGAGATGGTGCGGGTGGTGAGCACAGATAGGTGCCCGCCAGACAAGGACACACTGTGTCCTGCATACAGAGAGGCATACATGCAGGCACAGAGACAAGTGGGAGAAAGGCACAAAGAGCAGTGAGCACCAAGGGCTGGAAAGAGCGAGGGCAGAGAAGCAGGGAGTGGGAAGATGCAAGAATGGGGAGATCAAGAGAGGGGCAGTGACTGAGTACAATACAATAGGCTAGGGTAGCGTTCTTACATAAAAACCAACCCATCTTTTTCCTGTTTCAAAGTGAACAGGCTTGAAATGTGAAATTGGAGCTTGTAAAATGTAATAAATAATTTTCAAAGCCTACAGAAACACCTGAACAGTCAGGCACAGATTTGGAATACAATAAGTAGCAGGAAATTTCTGAGAGATACACCTGTAGAAAAGTTTCTACCTACCTAGACTGCAACTTTTTGTATATATTAGGGAATTCCTAACATTACTGTTAAATCACATTTTGTTATTTGACTAGGAAAGAGGATAAACTAAATTTCTGCTCATGTATTTTTTCTTAATTTCAGTTCAGTGAATTCTCCT
>JAOWBP010062786.1:0-25465 GCA_028571105.1 Tragopan temminckii
GCTGACATCATGCAGCCAAACACGAGCCCACTATTTCAACCTTGCAATCTCTGTTCACTTAAAGACTATGGTGCTTGCCTGCATTTCTGTGTGATTTCCTCCCCTCTCCAGACCTTGAATGTTTGTTGCCCATACAAACTAAGCATATTAATTATATTCCTTAATTCTCGCTAAGCCAAAGGAAACCAATTATCCTTGCAGCTGTGTGGAGAGCTCACATGCAAAAAGACTGAGATGGGCAGAACGTAATGAGTTAATAGCCTTCGTTTCCTAGGAGAGGGGCTTCCACAGCCTCCTCGGGAAATTTCACTTCTGCTTGATTTACCAGGTAATGTGTTTGCATTTGGACTGGCAGGCTGGAAGGTCACAGTTCAGCCATCCTAAGAGCATTGTATGTTTAGCCATTTCAGATCAAGGATAAATGTCACATACCACCAAGTTTTCAAAGCTCCCCCAAACATCTTTTCTGTTTCTTATCAGCAGGAATTTAACAACAAACATTTTCCACTTATGCGCTATTTTACGTTTAATGGGATTAGCTGTGCTTCTCTTTCATGCTTGCTGGGTCTTGTTAAATGCCTTCAAGTTGTTTAGTAAACTTAGAGGAATATCTAAATAAAGAAAATCCCCCAGCTACATTTATACCACTTAAACTGAAACATTAAACTTCTCTCCCAAGAGCTACATAGGTGGCTGGACTGTTTTCTATTGGCACAGGGCATACATAGAAGTGTACATCCTGCCCATTTCCTGGTGTAACTTTGGAGACTGCTCCCTCTCCTCTTTGACTTATTTTCCAGGAATATGGCAACCTTCATACAGAAAGATCAAATCATTTTTAAAATGTGTGCATGCAGCAGAACTCAGAATCTAGGTTGCACCTGCAGCTCTTGATGCTCTCTCGCCCGTGTGTCTGCATGCTAAAAGGGAAAATGAACTTTTCACCCCTTCCATTTCTTCATAGTCTCAAAATACAACTGTCTCAGTGGACTTTAAATGGAACACACAACCACTGAGGCTTTGCAGTCGAGTGGTTCGTGTATTTAGTTGGGAAGAAAGGACTTTTTAGTTGTCTTTCAAAATACCTATTTTTCAGGCCAGTAACTGTTACCTGAAATGCACTGGGCAGAACTGGGTGCAAAAGAAAACCTAGATCCTAAAATCACACAGCTGAAAGTTTGAACCATTTGCTATGGTGTCTAGCTACCTTTTTCTCTTCCAGAGGCACTACAGGTCACATGCTGTAGCCCTCCACCTCTTACAGGGCTTTACAATCATACTAATCACAGTCAATAAGCACTTGTCCATCAAGACCTAATGGCTCTGAAAGCACCTAGACAGAGCATCATGCCGATGACAGAGGCTCCATGGTCCCAAAATGTTGGCCCATGCCCATACTACTGAGCACAAGGTTTGCAAAGGGCAGTACCTAAACTGTAAGCCTCCATTTTTTCATTATTATTTTCCCTTTTTCCCCCTCCTTTTATTTTTCTCTTAGATGTGATCACTGAGTGAGGTTTCTCCTTCCTAACTTCAGCCAGCAAAATAGCAGGTATCCAATCTATTTTTCACCACAGAGACAAGCATCCTAGCAAGGCAACTCAACCCAACTTTAACAAGTATTTTAGATGAAATGGATTTTCCTCACTCCTCTCCTCTCTCTACTAGAGCTGTCTTACCTTTGCTTCCTTAACTATGGATAAACCCTGGTGAGCCAGTATAAACCAGAAAGCTAACTTCTGGATGGCCAACAAGAAATGAGATGGATTCCATGCTCAGAAGTCAAGCTAAGCAGCAGTATGGCTCAGAGGATGTTGTACTGCCATGCCAAAGTATTTAAAAAAATAAAAAAATAAAAATAAAGTTGAAATCTAATCTCTTTAACAAGGACAGCCACAAAAATCCTGAGCAACTATTTGCAAAATGAGACCGCTTTCTCAGCCCTAATCCCTCCATGGGATTTTCACTTCTGCAGGCATTGGTATCTTCTGTAGAGAGAAAGTGCAGCCATGTTGTGATGGTGGCCTCATTTCCACCCTTGAAAGAGCCTTTTAGTTATGACAGCAATAACACAGGTATAATTTAGGTGATACTGCAACGCAAAATTCCAAAGTACAGATCTGTCACTGAAATGTATGGTACTGTCCCTCCAAATGCAGTTTTTGCAAATTCACTCAATTGAAGGGTTGCTGTTCATCAGCTTGTAAAACCAGCCAAGCTGATATGTAAGTGGAATAAAGACAAGATACTGAAAGATGGGTACAATCAACCTGAAATTAAGACATACTCTAACTGTAAGGGCAGGTGCCTGCTCACAGGACATGGAATTTCTCAGTCCTCCCATCAGTAACCCATCAGGTCTGGACAGAGACTGCAATTTTTATCTCACTGACATTTTTCTCTCCTTTTTGGTGCACGTGTTTTCTTCCTGTCCCTACATAGCCCCACAGCTCCAATCTGCTGTTTACTAGGAACAGGTGGTGTTCACTTCCCATAACACGAGCTGCCCATATATCCTGAGCATCATGTACATCGGCACTACCTCCTCTGCCTCTGCTCCTTTCTTTAAGAACCTTTGTCAGAAGGAGAATCCATGCTAGAACAGATGTTCCCTGCTCAGGGGGAGGAGAGGAAAGCATTTCTATGCAGCTCTGTCTCTCTGCAGAGACATTTCTGACTGTGTGACAACCTCAGCCAAGACAGCAGCTTACTTTCTGTTCACTGCTTTGTCCCTGTCCTTAAAATTTTGGTGGCTCACGGACCCAGGATACGCTTTAGATAAAAGCTTTCAGTCAAATCATCAATCGTTCTTAAATTAAAAAAATCTTTTCGAATTTTTCATTTCCTAACCACCAGAACACACCAACTAAAGCTGTGAGTCAAGGAATCGCCCATCATTAATCACAGACCCTTCTGTCCCCAGGTCAAAGTGGCAACCAACATTAATTAAATGAATTTATTTAAAATGGAGATCAGGCAATAAGCAGGAAGCAAAATGCAGAGAAAGCTAGTCATTAACCTGATTTCTCCCTTCCCAGCCTCCTCTGCAGAGGCTGTACTGACTGCAGCTTCTGCCTCTGGCAGGCTTAATGAATATTCACTGCTCTAAAGAGCCTGACATCCCGCACTGATTCTGGAACAGCACATCAAATGCAAACACTGTGCACTGAAAAAACCCTCCCCATGTCATTTGGAGGATCTCTGCAGACATTCTGTCTTCACTGATCATCCCTAAGCCTTTTTGGGATTAAAATGCCCATTTAATCTTTTTTTTTTTTTTTTTTGGGGGGGGGGGGGGTAAAAACAACAAAAACAACAAAAAATGCCATCAACGCAGAGCAAGCAAAAATTCACGATAAAATGATATATAGCGAGCTGAAAAGTAGAGATATGATTCATCCAGAACAAAAGTGAACCATTTTAACCACCAGTTTGACAAATAGTCCCAGCCATCTCTAAGGACTGTGCCAGTTTGGAATCCTAAAGGAAAAGCAAATAATTCTCACTCTCTGCCCCTCCATCTGCTTGACCTGTCCTGCACTAATGACTCACACAGGAGGAATGAACAAAAGGAGATACCTTCTCCGTGGAGGGGCCTGTAGCTTTAATCCATTGCTTGGATTTCAAGGCAGTAACGTGAAACGGGGTAATTATAGCACATATGCTGTGGGAGATCTGTAACCCCCTGCTGCTCTGACATCCAGCTGCACGGGGTGGGCACGGGGTCACTTCCAGCTCCATCTCAGGTTACTATCCATGCTGACAATTTAAATAAAGGTTACCCATCTCATTATAAGAAAGCAAACTTACATCATTGTGCATTACAGCAATTGTCCCTGATACCAAATAGCTCTGCCTGTATATTCCAGGAAGCATGCAAGCAAACACTGATTTGCTTACTGCCACGGCACAACACACAGAGCAGCCCGAAGCTCCACTTACTTTCTTTTCAGTAAAAGAGGCTTTACCTCGCATGACAACATCACCCTTTTTGGGTAATATCCTTCTAACGCTGTACGAATGTCTGTGAAGCATGCAAAGGATTTTAGGGGAAGATGACACCTGCAATCTACAGTAGATGAATTTTTGTATTGGTACTTCATTGTATTTATGGGTCATAGTGCTCATTTTTCATACAGTGGTTTGGGTTGGAAGAGACCTTATAGATCATCCAGTTCCAACTCCCCTTCCCAGCTCAGGCTGCCCAGGGCCCATCCATGGCCTTGGGCACTTTGAGGGATGGAGCACCCAGAGCACTCTGGGCAGCAGTGTCAGGGCCTCATAGCAAGAATTTCTTCCTATTGCCTACCCCAGCTCCCTCAGCCTTTCTTCACAGGAGAGGTACTCTGCAGAAGGAAGTGCAACATTCCTTAAAGACCTTCCCCTCTCTGTCCCACATTATAAATCAATGGAGAAGCAGAAAATAGCATAGGCCAAGTTTGGTAAAGGAAGACTGAGCCTCCACTGCAGAAGATGTCACCTTAGGTGAACACAAATGAAAAGATGGTGAAGCTCATTGGTGGAGTTCCAGATGGTCTACAGAAATGTGGGACACTCCACGAGATCCCCTGTCTACATGGATCCAAAGCTTTTCTTTGCTGTCAGGCAAAATGTGGTGCTCTACAGCCTCCTTAAACGGCCTGCACTGAGCTACTAGTGCAGAAAACCATTCCTCAGGCCTCTGCTGAGGGCTGGTTTTAGGACTTCTGAGCAACAGATGCAAAAAAATTTGGACTTTGAGACAAATGTTTACAAACTGCGATGTCTGACCTGTGGCTCAAATCTCAGCCTGGATGCGATCATCTTGCAGCTGATCAGTGCAGTAGAGACATACTGGCTCTGTTGTTTAGAGACATTAAATATTGTGAAGACAGCAAAAGTCATTTAGGAAGAAAAAGCTCTGAACAGCAGGAAGAGATCTGTGCACTGGCTATTCTGCTTTACGGGAAGCCAGAACGGTTACTGCTTTCTGTCAGATTTAAATAAATTCACTCTTACACACAAGCACTTTAATGTGCAAGACAACAGGCTCACAGAGCACCATAAATCCTGCTGTGAAGGTGAAAAGGAGGAAGCATTTGCTGGCTGGTGCTGCAGCACATAACAGCATTCTGCAGACAACCCCCTCCTTCCCTGTGCCTGCTCAACGAGCTCTTGAACTGCGGCCAAGAGCACAGATGCACTGTCTATACGGTCACCTCCTGCCACTGGAGGCCACTCTGCTTCTATGGGGTGATGGCAGCATCAGCAGCATGGATCCACAGCCACCTTCTGCCTTCGCCCTGCCTCGCAGGCTCCCCGTGACCAATTCCCCAAAGAAGAAAAATTTTAAGTCAGGGGATTCCAGATTAGCTGAAGGTAGGATTTGATATTCTGCTGGATCTTGAAGAGACAGGACTAGTATGTTTTTATTCATGTTTGCCTTAGGGAGTGAACACTACTCACTGAAATCAGTCCCCTTGAACAGAACCACAGAATCATAGAATTGTTAAGGCTGGAGAGACCACTAACATCACCTAGTCCAATCATCAACCCAACACCACCATACCACTAAACTGTGCCCCCGAGTGCAACACTGTACCTGCAGCACGGTGACTCCACCACCTCCTTGGGCAGCCCATCCCAATTGCTCACCACATTATACCATAAAAATCACGGACAGACTGACTTCAGCTGTCCATGTCACCATTGGCACAGAAGGAAGACAGAGGACAGCAGGGCTGCCAAAGCCCAGTGCTGGTAGAGAAGAGAATCCCCACTTTTTAACCGAGCACAATTTACAGAAAGGCAGTTACTATGGAAACCTGCAGCATCAAATTTAGCCTTTTAAAGCAGAACCCAATTTTAACCAAGTAATTGGATGATTGAAGTAATAGTGAGAGGGAAAAGGGACACGTTTATTTCAGTGCTTTTAGAGAAATCTATTTTAAACACGAATGAACGTGTGAGATTCACCACTTGGAAAGGATCGCATAGTAATGAGTCACGGACACCTAAGAAATGGTCTTAGAAGATAACTTTTTTCTCAGCACCTGTGTTCAGCCTATAGACCTCAACCATTCCTCTTGGATTTGGTCCCCACCCCAACAGCCCAAACCACTGTAGTGCCAGGGATAGAGCACTGCAGTGGGAAGCTTTCTGCTTGGAAATGCTTTTCAGAAACCACACAAAGCTTCAGAGCATGGGCAGTGCAGTGCCTTGTCCCTTGGAGGCTGGAGGTGGCTTGGCACTCTGCACTCCCTGCAGCTCTTGTCATAAATAAAAGAATAATTGTACCAGTATTTTCTGGATTAAAATTGACCATTTCTCTACCCGGACCACAAAGGGAAGAAAGGGTACCATTGCTATTTGTTTTATTCTCAAGGAATTTCATCATTTCAAAAGCAAATCATACCACACAAGTGCATAAAATCAATTTAGACCCAAGAAAACGTTTAGCTGACCTACTCCTACTGAGTATCACTGAGCATCTACAAACTTTATCCTCTCTGAAAGCCAATTAATGAAGCAGTCAGCAACCTGCTCTTGCAGAAGTGTGCTACTCTCATAGCTTCCATCCTGTCCGTGAAGCTGAAAATGCTGCAGGCCTCAAAGCAAACTCAGACAGCTGCAGCATTCCTTCCCTGTCCCCAATATATATCTCACATTAATAGCTTCCTAACATCTCTGTTAGGATCACATCTCATTATTATTCTTTTTTCCTGATACGGGATGAATAGAGCTAATATTATTTCACATCAGCTACAAAGGAGCCTTAATTAAATGTGATGGGTAACTGCTAATACAATATGATAAGCCTCCCGGATATGCACGCTATATAATTTCTCTATTTTTCAGAACCCTTTAAACATTCTCCATGGAGAAGATGGAGGTGACCTTGTGCAGACTCCACACATTCATTCTCCTTCTGCCTGGCTCTTTCAAGGAGAAGCAAGGCTCAAAGTTTGAGGACTTTTTCTTGGGCTGTAAGAAAATGCAGATATTATGATCATTTATGGTCTTCCTGTGCCTTTAAGCCTTTAGAGAAGATTCTTTTGGTACTGATGAAATGAACCAAACTGACCGCCTGGGAGCTGGATCTGCCACAGTATGGCTTTAAGCCTTCTACCTGTTTGCACTGCCCTGCAGCTGAAGGTTTCCTCTCCTCATTGAGAAGACAGTAACTGCTTGAACCATGAACATTTTACATCAATAAATACATACTGCTGAATTTTGCAGATCAGCATGCAGTCCTGCTCTAGCTGTCTGCTGACAGCCAATGTAAATACATTTACAAAGCTCCTGATCCATCCAATGCTTTATTCTACTTGGTCTCCACTGAAATCACAGACTGCTAGGTAATGTGCTGTAAAGGCCACATAATGCAGGAACAAAACAAATTTAATGAAGATTTCTTGAGGGGGAAATAATGCCCAATTACAGAACATTAAGATATGGTTTTCACAGTAAAGATGAGATCAAAGTTGGCAGTTGCTTGAACTGGAAAGCAATGCATTGCAGCAGTGATTTTAAGGAAAGTTGCTGATTCCTTCTGTCACTGTCTCTAGCACTACACTTGCTCAAATATTCATCAGATGGTAAATAACATCTTGGATGCCTCACACACTGTAAGTAATTATTAAGTATATATCAAAGTGAAATAAGAACATATATATATATATATATAATGAGTAGAACCATCACTCCTGCAGCCTTTTCAGAAAAGAGCCCTCAGAATCCCAGTTAGCAAACGGTCCACTTTGTACTTTAATTGTTCAGATTTTAATTGTATAGCCCCACTCGAGCTTTAAGCCAAGAACTGTTCCCTCAATGAACAATTGGAGACATGGATCAGGCTTCTGCTCCTACAGAAAAGCCAATAGAAACGTAGTACATGAAAACAAGGATGAATCAGCTCTATTTTTATCTCTTCGTATTGTACTAATGAATTGCTCATTTGCTAATGAACTCTCACAAAAACAGTGTTAGCAATTGTTATCAGAAAGGCTTTTTGTGTAACACACCTGGCTTTTCACTTGTCTGAAGGAAATATTAAAAATGGAAGAACCGGCTCAAAATGAATCTGAGAATGAAATCTGGAAAATGAATAATTACAGATTAAGTGTAATGGCTGTGCAGCGGATGTCTGAGAGCAAAGTAAGGAAAATGAACTTGATTTCTATATTATTGCTTAATGAAGGCTGGCTTCGAAAAAAGCCTTGTCCTGATTACATTTCAGAAAATTCATATTTCTTAGAGCTGTGATTCTTTTAAAACTGATGGCAGGGAGGAAACTGAACACAGATTGTACCTAGACTGATAGCACAGTGACTCCCATTCCAGGAAATGTGTCACATGTCCACGTAACTGGGACAGGCTAACAGAGAACAGAGACATTTAAAAGCTCTTAATAGTTATGGAGAGTAAAAGGTGGCATTACTGAATCCTTCCCATGAAAAGGCATTTCAGATTAACAGATTAATCTGGTAGAATCTACATGAAGAATATTTAAAAAATGCTTTTAGCCTTTAAACTTTTCCTATTGGAACTGTGTGTACGTACACACACTTGGATATACAGCAGGTCCCGTGAGCAGCAGACTGGGGCTGTGCGAGGCACTTCTCTGTCAGAAAGCAAAGTAGTGATGGCAGTACATCCTTTGACCAATTCCCTGCATAAATTCTGGTTTGCTGCTAACCACAGCAATCCTTGCACTATGGTAAACATACCTAATGCAAATAGACTGTTTCATTCAGGAGCTTGAGTCCAAATCAGATTCCTATACTTCAGCAACACTTCCAGGACTGATAAAAGGCGGAAAAGTAAGGTGAGACCAAATTATTTCCAATTCCAGAAAAACCATCTGTAATCAGGGCCTTCTGCACCAGTCTTTGAATTTCCTGGAATGGGCCAAGACCTCTTCCACCCCAAAGAACATCTCATTCCAGGTTCAGTTTTCCCAGCATTCACCCTCAGTCCCACCCCTTCTAGGTCAGGTCATGCTGGAATGTGGACTCATTTTATTATAAGCTGTGTATCTGGAACAGTAGTTTAATGAGTAATGTGTTCCAGTCCATTTCAATCCACACAGACCACTTAAGTCTACAGGGTCCTGATGCATGATGTAGCTCACACGTCAGGTTGCATGATGACAAACGCGTGTTCCTCCTATGCCAGGGAAAGCTGTTCTCCCACTCAGGGATTCCAGATGCCAAGCAAACCAGCTCACCAAGCAGATCTCCACATCAGCTGACTGCAGTTGTTGTACAAGCTGGCAGCAGCAGCAATTCTTCATGGCAAAGGTGTGAGAGCAGCATGTGTCAGCAGGGGAGCACAAAGCCAAAAGAGCTTCGTGCTCAGATTGAAACCTTGCAGTTCTATGAAACAGGGTTTTTTGTCCGTTCTGTCAATATATTTCCTCACTGGAAAGGTTAAAAAATAAATAAATAAAGGGCAGCAACAAAGCTGCTCATTAATCATAGTTTGCTTTGTCTCACTATGCACTAGGTGTAAATGTCTGCAATCCCTGCATTTCTTCATATTCTCCCTGCGATCCATGACTGAAGCTAAATGAATCACATTTCAAAAAGAAATGGCTTGGGGTGGCCAACAGAAGCATAGTTCATGACAACAAGGAGGAAAAGGCTCTATTTATATCTCATCCTGCTGACACATGGAATAGCAAACACTTCATTCAAGCATACACACAGCTGCTCAGCAGCTGGAATTTCTGCAGTGGCTTACAGACTAGGCGAAGCACAGTCAGAGCACATCTATCATGCACCAAGGAGAGAGGACAGCAAAACGATGCTTAAAAACGCTGGGTTTGATCTAAACCATCCTACCCATCAGAGAGGCACACAGTTCAGAATTGATATGAATTAATATGCAGGAACATGCATGCATATTTACTAATGCTTAATATCCTTCCTGTAAATGCCATATAATCATGTATGCAGATCTTAGGCAAGCAGCTATTGACAATTTTTGCATCAGCAATTATCCAATTTGTACCTCTAATGAAACAACTCAGTGAACAGGCAGAAAAATTTGTCTCTCTGTGTGGATGAACAAAACTGCCAGTTGCTAACAGTTGATGCATCAACCTGCAGGAGGGCACAATACAGGGAATATTGAGGCTGAGGAGCAAACACTGCCAGGACCCTGTCTGAAACTGGGTGGTATGTACTGAGATAATTGATCCAAGGCCACACTGGGACCCAAATGCTCCTTTTTGGACAAATGTGCCTGCACCCTGCATCAAATCTGCAGAATTTTCTTGAGGTAATTAACACTATTTCCCCTCCGTATAAATAACACACACCTCCCCAAGACTCTTTCCACTGCTCCCTCCTGAGAAGCAGCTTTGTTGCAGTGTCTGTGCAGCAGCTGAACTGAATCACCCATTTCCTTCCAGCTCATCCTCAGCAATGTGCAGGTTTTCTGCTCTGGGCTCAGCACTGAATTTATATTACTAAAGCAAAACTCTGAGCAGGTGCCATTGCTCTCATCTGCATACACAGAATAGAGGCAAGTTTGTCTCCTTGAGACCACTGGAACCATAATTCAATAATGTTAAGTTCATAAACTGCAGCCCAAGCTTTCTCATGAAGCTTCTGCTGCCCACGTGGGGTCTTTGTGTCTCTAGCCATTGTGCAGTGGGTCCATGTCATACCCATTCTCTGAACGTTTCTCACTTTACATAAACATCAGCAGCTCTCCAATTGTACGAGAATCTCACAGGGAAAGAGTTACAAGAGGAACTTGCTCTTTGCTTTCAAAAAATTCACGATTTCTAAAACAATTTTTATTAGAGGTTTAAGCTTTGAGTGTTTAAGATGGGCAGCACAGGACTGACCCACTGCGATTTCATGGTCTGTTTATCTATCCTACTCTCTCCTATGTCATGCTTTCAATAACAGGTGCTCTCCCATACCCAGGCATCTGCAACAAACAGAACATTCCAGGCATGCGTGACTGCTGCAGAGAAATCGGCTGCTTTCATAAATCTAATTCCTGTCAATGAAGAGCTCATGTCTCGGAATCACAGAGCTGAGTAATCAATAATCACGGTCTGCAAGACAGAAAAATACCTTCCGATGGCTTCCTTCAAATCTGTGTGCTGCCTTCTGGATCCTTTTTTTGGCATTCCAGTATTATGCTCCTTCCCTAAAGGCTGTGGAGCAATACTGTTATCCTGCATAACCGTATCTGGCACTTGACCTGAATATGTTTCTCCCGATTAGGCAGTGACATTCTCATCTGGAAGCTCTGTTAGTACATCCAAACTGTTATCTCAGCATAAAGGTGTACCCGAGTTATACTGAAATCCCAGCTGAGTAGTTGCTAGGATGTCCTGTCTGCATCTCAAAAACATCAGTAATTAGTACAGTTTGGGAGCTTTCACCTCCAGACTCCACTGCCACTCATACCACCCCGCGGATGTGACATGAAATAATGGGTTCCTGTCAAGTAGTGGGTGGACAAACCTTCCCACTACAAAGAACAGTGATATTTTTCTCCCAACTGACAACCTTGGCAGAGAAATAAGAGAGTGATTAACACATGAACAGGAAGCAGCCAAGGGCTGGCTAGACGTGATTCTTCCAGGTCAGAGATGAAACACACGTACGTACGTACAGGAGGGAGAGATTTCCACCCACTGCCTCTCACTGCAGTAAACAGGAGAGCTCACTGCCAGATGCAACAACGTGACACCTCTCAAAAATACTGCATTTATTCGGCAAGCAAACACTCCCTCATTTTGCACAACATTCCTGTGCTATGCACTTTTACATCTGATTTGCACAACATGAACAAAGGCCATTCAAAACACAAATAAAGCCTCACTCCTCTCTGTTTCCCTGTGAAAACAGAAGTACTTGGTACAGAGCCCCCAAAGCCACAAACTCTGTGTCTGGCAAAGCAGACAGCAAGATCTGTGCTCCAGGAATACATCTTCACCAGATTCAGGAGTAATAATCCTGGCATCTGAGCTGATGGAGAGGAGAGAGGAGAGAGTTTTGTGTTGCTTTGGGAGTGGAAGTGGTTGGTTCGGTTTTGGGTTTTTTGTTATTTTTTGGAGTAGCCTCACAACTGAACTGGAAAGCCAGACTTGCTGACTGCTGCAATGCTGATCTACACCTGAGGCTATGCTGAAGCAAACAGGGAGCACAAATGGGAGAAATGTTGAGGATTTTTCCAAGTTCACTGCAATATGCAGGAGCCATGCACATACGCCTAAATACACTGCAGATGTACCCCACCTGTATCTCATCTCTAATTTCAGAGATCACTGTATCCAGTGCTGGAGTTCAATGTTCCTCTTGCAATTCAATGCAATATTCAATGTTCTCAATCATATACTTCAAAAAAATAACATGTTTTAGAAGAAACACCTTCAAAATGAAAAGCTTCATTTTGAACTATTCTGTTCTTCATACTCAGACAAATGAAAGTCTTTATCTTCCCTTTTCTCTTTGTTATCTTTCATGATCAACTCCACAACAAAATCAGCTTATTTCCCCTTCCTGCCTGTTTATCAGCAAGCACAGCAGCCCATTGTTCCAAAGATGCAGTTCCTCTTAGCTGAACCAAGGCGGGTGTGCTGTGGCCCCTACCCCTCTGTGTGCCAACATTTGTCCTCAGCCGCAGTTCACTGAGTTGAATCTAACCTACACAATCCTTTTAGGCAGAACAACTCCCCAGTCCAGCTAGCTTCACAGTCAGAGAAATGCTGCTGATGTGGGGACAGGACCAGAAGGTATAGCATGAATGAAAAGAAAAAGCAGAACTCAAAATCCCAGACATCAATTAGCATAAGCTGCTACAGGACAACACAAAGTCCATCCATTCAGTCGACGTGAATGAAACGAAGGTGAATTCTTAGTGGTTACAAGTCCCTCTGCTTCCCTGCCAGCTGTATTCATGCATCATGGGACACAAACCAGGTAATAATGGGGAACCATTTCTTTGTCCCAATCTTGAAAATTGACTCTAATAAGAATCACCTGCAGTAAGCCTGCATCACAGGTAGGATCACAGTCATGGGAGCAGATCAACTTCCCTGTGTTCCCCCCAAACTCTCCTTCGTGCGTTATCCCTCTTCCTTCCACCCATGACAAGCATAACAGGAATAGCAGCAAAAATCCATTGTGCTCGAGATATCCCTGTGCTGCACAAAGCTCGGGTTGTATTTTTGTCTCCTAGCAACTCTGTAGCCCAACTTGGCAGCAATTTTGTACTGAGCACTTGCTAGCATAAGGTTGTTGTTGCTCTTCTCAAATAGACACTTTATACTAACTGCCTCCTTCTCTCCTCTGTATTGCACGGGTGCAACACACTCAAAGGCCTCTCTGAAAAACTTATGAAAGCAATCAGTGTTCCATTTCACCCTTACCTGCTCCTCATCCTCTGATGATTATCCCTCCACATGAAGGAACCGTGGTGAGTTCTTAAGCTAAAGCATAATTCAAATTCATCAGGAGAAATAAATAAATGGAAAGGAAAATCTGTATCTCTGAGTGGATTTATCAAAGATTTCCAGCCAGAGCTGATCTCACATCATAGCTGTGAAGGATTCAGATGTAGTTTCTACAAAAACTTATCATCACAGAGTAGCATATAGAGAATTACCAGGCAAGAAAAATGTTAATTGTGGACCTTAATGAGGATGAAGCTTTTAAAATTAGATGTGTTATATAATCTGCAAGCTCAGAAAAAAAAATGCATCAAGGAAGACATAGTTGTAGCACGGATATTCATGGATGGATAGGTATTTCAAACTGAAAACAGTTACAAGATTAGCAGAACTGCTCCGAGGTTGCCAACTCACTGTGGCCTCAGACAAGATCAGATGCTTGACATGGATTTAGTCCATGTGACCCACTTGCCTCCCTGCTAGGGCTGCCAATCAGCTTCAGCTGTGATGGAGTTTTCTTTGATGGGGCGAATTGCCAGTGAGGAACTGGATTAGGGGCACCAAATGATTTTGTCTGTCAGCCCAGAGGTGAGTGCTTCTCCTTCCCACTAATGCTTCTCCCAGATAGATCAAGCTGCAGTTTGAAAGTCTATACACTGTGATAGATAAACAGATTTACAGGAACAACTGAGGCAGATAAACTTAAATGAACACTATTCATGTATTGTAATTCTTTCATTCTCTGCTCCATGGGAGATGCTACCTATGTAGCATACATTTGCAGCAAAATAATCTGCAAGAACAGGTAATTTTTGCCATGATGAGATGATGTTGCACACAATAACTGGAGAGAAACAAACCCCTTGGAAGCCTACTGAGTATCATATTCCTAGCACACTCCTCCTCTGCCCACACTTCTACCAATGGCTTCTGCACACCACAGCTGCAGGCTAAGTTTCTGGGTTGGCTTATTCTCTGTATGAGACAGAATACATTCGACTTCAGGCATTAGGAAAGGACACTGCTAACAGTTACAATCTATGCGTTTATACTGTGTGAGACGACAATGGGAGAGTTAGAAATGGGGCAGTGAAAACTGAAGATGAAATACTCAGTTTATTTTATCAATTAAAATTAAACACCACCATAGTCATACATCCTTATCTACCAATAACACGAGGGCATCCTGCTGCTGGGAGCACAGAGGACCATGATGAAAGTAATACACCAAGGGACAGTGAAAACTGAGGGCAGAAGGGAGGAGAAAGCAATTTCCAACTGCAGGTGCTGAGATGTGGTTGACATGTAACATTCCATAGCAATGAAAAATCCAGTTTGGATGCTGAATCTTAAATATGGTGTTGTAAGGTCTCCCATCATGTTAAAATCTGAATGGGAAGAACATGCTGAAATGAGTTGAAGACCAGAGCTTGCAAGCTAGAAATAACCAGGTATTTCTTGTTCAACAGTTGAACAACCTAGCAGATCAGGCACCATGCCAGGGAGAATAAGAAGGTATAACCTGAGATCAGCTCTTCTCACTGCATGGAGGAAGGCATAAGGAATGGGGGCATCTCTCTTGCCCTTAATTGTCTAAGTGAGACTAAGGAGATTAACTACACAATTAGGCATTTAATCAGTGCCACTCCTAGCCCAAGTAGCAGTCTGTCTTGTGTGTGCTTCAGTATTACATGCCTGAAATGTAATCTTTACATTAAAACTGAACTCCCTTTGCTGGCCCTCAAATCCCCATCCTGCTCTATGCAACAGGAATGAACGTGCACCCCAAGAGAGCCTGTGAATGCATCAGCACAGGAATTGCTTGCTGGTCAGCACATCTTGCCTTATCAACAGCTCCTTTTCTCAAGCAAGTCATGGAAGCAGAGACAAGACAACTAGGCTACTAACAGCAAATGAAGCACTTGCTCTGTTCCTAGTGACCAACTCAATCCAGACATAAGCAATCTAATTTATTATGTTCAGACCACTACCAGTGAACCCCATTCTAGCTCCAGCCTCTTTGATGGTGCTGCTGTGCAGCGTGTCTTTGGTGGCCTCTTGGCATCTAAGCCTGGCACTGTACCAAATCCCACGGTTTCCCTGCCTCTTCAGAACCTGTCCCACCTACTTGGGCATGCAGAACAAGCACAGTACCTTTCATAGCATAAAGACATTAAAAAATTTACATGAACATCATCTGAGGAGGATATGAAACCTTTTGCACATGTAACACAAGTAATTTACATGAGCTGAAGGTCTTTAGTTCAATGTATATGCAGTTAGGGCAAAGATATCCCCTCGCACATCTGACATCATAAATAAAGAATGCCTATTTACAAACACCACAGTGGTGTTAGTGAGTTTACTCTCAAATTTTGGATGGTACAAGCCCATAAAGTTGGGGAGATTTTTTTTGTTGTTGTTCTCTTCCTAATCAACTCACTTATTTTGCTAGCTGCATGTGCACGCTAAGAGAGAATGCTTTTAGGGATGGGTGATGGTAATTATACAAGACAAGAGCAGAGAAGCAGCACACAGATTCATTTCCTCCACAGCCAGAGCCTTGATTTTATAAGAATTAAATCCTCATAAATGAAGGGGGTGCCTCTGCATGCTGCTATTGCTGTTCTACATCTCTCATTACACCCTCTGAGTGCACACAAGTAATGACTGTATGAGTTTAGCTTTCAGAGTAAATTCAACATTTCTAGGAGAGCTTTCTGTAAACAGTCAGAAGGCGTGCTGGGAAAATATGCAGAATTACAGTACTGTTTGCTCTGTATTTGTGCAGCCCAGGCAAGGATATGGCAAAGAGATCAGGGAGGTGCAAAAGAGAAAAATACAATAGCCAAGGGGAAAGTGAAGCAGGCTCTGTCTGCTTCCTTACAAGCAGGACTAGTGAGCTGCTGGAGGTCTGACTTTGCAGTCAAAAGGTCTGCAAGCACAGCACAGAAAGGCTGAAGCAGCAACCATAGGGTGTTCAGGGAGCCCTGACCCCTGCAGCCAAGAGGAGCAGGGAGGACAGTCCTGATGCAGGCAGCTCTTATTCTCTGCTCCCTTGGGTGTATGGAGCATTTGGGGCAGGCTGGACACTGATCCCCACCTTTGCAACAGTGCACTCTGATAAGAGTAACAAACTCCTCTGCACCTTGGCTCTTTTTAAACAGGATAATAATCATCTCCTCTTCCTGGTTTTCCCAGACTTTGTTGAGCTCATGGAAGTTCCTTAAGGCAAGACTTCTTTTGCTGTTTCCACAGGCTTTGTGCAGTGCCATCTGACCTGAGAGGCACTGCCACACTACAATATTAATACCAGGCGCTGAAGCAGTGCTTGGTTTTATCTCTTAGGATGTGCAGGTTACAAAAATAAACACATGAAAAATGCATTCGTGACCTCTGTGCACAGCAAAGTGCTGCACACAGGCAGACATCCATTAGGGGAAGAAGTAATATCACAGAGTGGGCTGCACTCTCTCTCTCTCTCCAGTTTTCTTCTCCCACTTGCAATAGAAATACATTCCAGATTGAAATTTCTTCCTATTGCTTAGAGCTTTGCTTATTTTATCCACTTACATTCTAACAAATAGTAAATTGCATACACAAGCAAGGGATAACGCAGCGTATGTTCCTCTGAAATCATGAGTATCATAGGTTGGTTTAACATTTATTTTAGTATATTTCCCTTTAAAGAAAAAGACTAAAAAGAAAGAAATTAAGACCACTGTGATAAACATACATTAGTAGAGGGGAGAAAAAAAAAAAAGAGGCACAACAGGGACAAAACAAACCAGCTGTAAGCCTGTAAGCTCATGTGGAAAAAAATTTGATTACCACCAATTCCCTCAAGTACTGACCAGATAAACACTTGTTTAGCTTATAAGTTCTGACAAGAGCACAACCCAAGGTAGTGCAGCTGCAAGAGAGTGATTTTTCTTTTCATTTACTGAAACCTCTGGGAAAATAATAGTGATGGAAATCAAAATCCATGTCTTCTGTGTAGCTACAGAATATTACCAGTAGGCATGCAAGAGAAAAATCATTGATATTGTTACCAGGATCAGAGAGAAGCATGTGCCTGAAGCAATGGACAGTCAGACAACTGAAGAAGCTGTTCAGGTTTGAAAAATCAGACAATTTTAATTACAAAAGAATTTCCAACCAGATGTATAGGAATCAATCTGGCAAATCTAATTTTAGTTGGAACTGTGGTTTCCTCTCTTTGATTAGGTACCATTTGGGTATGAGTAACTTCTAGACAGTAGATTAATCAGGATGAGAAAGTCACTGAACTGGCTGGAGGTGTTGGTGTTTGATTTAAAGGAGTTCAACAACTGGCCATTACAGACAAAAGAAAACTAACTATAAACAAACATTACAAAAGATGATCCTACGTTCTGAAATCAAAAAGCAGAGTTAGCAACAGCTAGCAAATGAGAACTGTTCAAGTGCAACTGGAACATCCATTCTGAAGAAACAAACGAATAATGCAGGAAAGGATAAATTGGATAGACAAGGAGTTAGCCATTAAACTTCCTCCCAGCACTTAAAATAAAAATTATGACCAGCTTGACTCCATTTGGCAATGCCAGTGGAGCCAAGCCCTCTACCATTAGCAGAGTGAGCCTGTATTGAATGCCAGTTCTGAACCTGCTTGATTGTGTGCCTGATGCCTCTTGGAGACACCAGTCGGGCTGTTTGCACTAAGTGTGATGGTACCCAGAAGTTCTGGACTCACTGTACGTACTATAACTCTCATGCTGATACTTCTGCCCATGAAAACCAGACTTTGAACCTAGCCCTGTATCTCCACCCTGTGAGTCTAGGGACTCACCATCTCCCTGGCCCTGCAGCCCCCAACACCAGCTCCCTACTTTCTGGTATTCAACATCCCAAGCCTAAATGCAGTTCCCGGGCTGGCTGCCTACTTACAGACACTGTGACACATGGCAAGCTTCAAGCTATCACTTCCTAGAGCATCTCGGGTAAAATCTCTTACTTCATTACTCCTTCATATGACAGACTTGAGCTACAGCTGCTTTTCTCCACCGTTTACAAACACCGACAACCATTAGCTACTTGCCTCTGTTACTCTATTTTATTTAGGCTCTAGAAATTTTGTAGAAATCCTGCATTATTAGTTTCTCAGCTGGAGCTGTAAGTCTTGCATGAACCTTTAAGAAACGTGGTCTGGAACAACCATCTCATACAGAGATCACACATTGGAAACAGTCATCTCCAGTTTGGGAAACACAACAACTGGTTTCAGCCTGGAACCACAGCTAAATGGAAAGGCTGTGCTTGTGCAGGGACTTGACTAAATGACAAGATGCACAAATCCATTCTTCATAACCTGGGGCTACTGAGTTAATTACTCTCTCATAAATCTTTGCAGCAGGTGAAATCAAGAATAATTCACTTTATGAAGGCATAAACTCTTCCAAAGCCATTACTTTTCATGTCATTCTTCATCAAATATGTAATTCTTGTCACATAACTTTGAAGTTTCCAACATCAGCTATTTTCAAAATCTGATTAATCCTTTTTTCTTATGCTATGTCTTCAAGGACACTAGAAAAATCTCTCAACCGATCAACCAATTTACTCTACACTGAAAAGTAATGGACCCTATGATAAAGATCACATATGCAATTTCAGGTCAGTCATGTGGTTTTTTTTGAGCTAAGAGAAGAAGAATAAAACCACAGAAAGCAAGTTTCACATTAGCCACTGACTGCAATTTTTGTATAATACGTCTTTCCCTTTCGCCCACTCAGCTGAACAGATATCTGAACTAACACATCCATCTACCTAGTCTTGGCTGCAAACAGTGAAAGCCCAAAGTGCTGCTTCAAGTGTGCTTGCATCTGGTGAAGCAGACATGTTCCTCATCTGGATAGTCTTCAGCTTTTTAAAAATAAGCCAAATGTCAAGCAGTATCTATCACACATAAATTGACATTTTTCTGATGTATTCTTTTACCAAATGTCTGACTTCAAAACGCTTTCATCAGACCAAGCAGCTTTTGCAATCCTCAGCTCCCATCAGGCTGCCAGAAAGGATAAGCATTTATCACAGGAAATTCTTAGTTCACTGCAAAATGTTGTAAAGGTCATGTGTGGCCAAGCCATGTTTGCTGAATTGCAGGTGGCTAAAATAACAACACCCAATGGGGAGATGAGTGGAATAGACCAGAGTTAGTAGGTGAAAATGTTGAAGAGAAATAGGGAACAGGATGCACCTTTGGCAGAATAGATAATTAAGGAAAATGGAGAAAACAGAGCACATGGGATCTATCCTGGGAATAAACTGTTCCCGGAGCTGGGACAAAACTGATGAGTACGCATCACCTTGAAGGTCTCAGCAAATGGGTGGAATTGATTTGAGAATCCAACAAGCAAGGTCATTGGCATGGGATAAAAGAAAGGGATTTAGCCTTACACAGTCCTAGCAGATTATTTCTATTTCAGTATAGCCTCACTGCTTCACATCTACATGAAAGAGTTGGCACAGTTTCCTCCTCTGGACTCTACAGAGCTGGTGGGGGTATTGCAGTTGCTTAAGAATGATTTTAGTATGATTTATGTGGATGATTTTTCCTTGATTATAATAAGCTGTGAATCAAATCTCTATCACACTTCACAATAGTAGGCTTAGGAACTATTTCCTATGATCTTCATTTTGGCAATTTATTAAATCACTGATTCGAAGGCAAATTTACAGACCTGTCCATTTTCCCCTTTAAAAATAGCATATGCAGTATAGAGTTCCTTAGACAACAAAGTTAAGTCTCTTAGAGATCGCATTTTGATAAGTAGGTATTTCTAGATTTCAAACTTGCAATTACAAAATTCCAAGGAAAATTGGCTATTGTATAGGGTAGAGCTGTGCACAGCTGCATCTTCTAGCTTTCTCTATTTTAAAGAGCTACGACATTTTGTAATGAACCTAGATCCCAGTTATGTATTCTGAGTTGCACATCAGTTATTATCTTTTATAGCTTTAATCTATGAGCTACCAAAGATAAGCCAGACCAATATCCTGAGCTGTTACTCATCGATTAACCTATAGCAATTTCTAAGAAGCAACACTTTCAGCTCCTGTACTTTCTTTGCAGTGACTTAACTGGTTGAAGAGGTTGATAAGTCCCTTTTTCTGTAGATAAGGAAGGTCATTTGAAGAAAACGAACAGAAACTCATTGACATTTAGGAAGAAATTGCTCTCCACTTGAAACCACAATGTAAAGCTATATCATATGAAATATGTTACAGCTGAGTTCTCAGAGGAGTCAGAGTTGTCATTAGGCTCTTTTTCCTTAAGCTGAAATTTTCAGTAAAATACTTCAGAAGCCAGGAGTGTTGCAACAGCGTGATGGCCCCCTGTGAGCTTTTACTGAAGTGTTATGCCTGCTGAATTTCAAAAGCAGTGTTACAGCAGCGATGTTCAGATGCAGAGAGATCAAGTAATTATTCCATGAAAAGAAGAATGAACCTCTGTTCAGAAAGCATAGCTTTCTGCCCCCTTCACTAGAACCTATTACCCAATCTCAATGCAACGATCTTCTTTCCAGTCACCTATTCTCACTACTTACTAAAGAGTCTGCCTTGTCCAATTCTCAATGCTCTCTGCTCCTGCAGAATTTCTGTCATCCTTTTCCATTTTTTCCCTTCCCTTGATCCTCTGCACTTGCCTTCCCACTCTCATTTTTCTCCTGTTATTTCCTCTGAGTCCATGCCCTTACCCTTCTCAGGCCTCCCCTGTCTACAAACACTGCCCTTCCCATAGCGCTCCTTCTGAAAGAATGTTCTCCTTCAACTAGAAGCCACTCCCTTGGCATGCCAGTCAAACTGCAAAACACAGAATCATGTGTGCCACAGCTTACACTAGAGAGTTGTAGTATTTCCTCCTCCCATCAAGGTATTCACTCTGTTCTTGGCCATTATTTCTAAGAATCCACCTCAGCACCCACTTTCCCTCTAACACCTTTCCTGCAGTCTCTCCTCTACAGCACTATTCTCCATCCTAAACCAGCAGTACAAAACTTGCTAGGAAGTCTAACTTTACTTTTCAGATTATTTTGCTTTTTTGCCATATATATAATTGCTTCTCATTCAATTGCAAGTATTCATCACTTACTCTACAGCGCATGCTCCATCCACAGATTTCGGCTGCATTCCAGCTGGCTGAAGCTGAAACAGCCCTCTGGGAGAAACAAAAATCTATTCCACAGCAACTGCAACTCCCACCACAAAACCTATGAGCACACAAAGTCCCTCGGCACAGTCTGAAGTACATGGGCACAGAAAATCCCTATCCAGCATGGAAGAAGTGGAAATAGAGCCAAGCAGGAGGTAAGGAACATCAGGAGATGTTCCAACAAACAGAGAGAGGAAAACTGTCAGAGAGACACTGCAGAGGACAAACGTTGAAAGAGTGAGGCTTGCAGTGATGCGACACAAGGAGCAATATGCAGACATACACATATACATACACATATATGCATACATATGTATGTAGTATACAGTACTCTCCAGAGCCAGACCTGAACTTTGATTTTCTTGGTTACAGTACTTACTAAGCTGCTGTGAAATCCACTGCCAACCTGTCCCACCTTCCTCATCATTTCTCTCAGGGAACAGCAGGGAGTACTACTGGAAGTTTCAAGGGATAAACATATGCACCATGAGTGCCAAGCATGGAAGATTGCCCATGTTGAGGTCATAGATTCTCACACAACATCTTTCTTTCTGTAAGAGTGCTTTAAGAAATGAGGCTACCACATAGATTACCTGGGGAAACGAAATTAAAATGACAGCCATTAGAAGAACGTTGCCATTGCCAAATCAGAAGCACACAAATTAGTACACTTTAAGCATACCTCTGCTTGTGTCACTTAATTCAGCCCTTCACACCTGCTCCTAAGGACAGACACTAAAATCCTAGCTTCCTTGAAGTCAGTGGGCAGTTTGCCACGGACTTCTGAGATTCCAGTAAGACCAAGATTGATTACAACTTCCATTCAGCTCCATTCTACAAATTTCAGATATTCTCCTTTCCCTTCTCCCATGAAGACTTTTTGTATTTTGCTCACACCATTCTCTGAATTCATTTTTTTTCACCCTGCATGTGCAATGTGTGGCCCTGCGCCTTATTTACTGCACATACACAAAACCCTCTTTGAACAGAGGATTTTAAATTCCTCATGGTTGTTTTTCATTGCAAAAACTTATAATTCTCCTGAGTCCTATGTGTGCTGAGATCTTTAGAGTGTTGGTTGTGAACAACTCACATTACCAGCTCTATTTTATACAATAGAATCCAGAGCATGGAGAAATACACAATTTATCTAACGCTCACCGAGTTTGAGCTCTGATTATGGATAGGTCTGACTTCCTTAGATGTCTGCAGTATTATATCTTGAGAACAAAGATCCCATTCACCTCTTTGACTACAAAATTCCACCATTTCCAGAAACCAGGCTCCCGTTATTCTGAATTAGACACCCAGAAAATGAAATTCACTCCGATCAGTGACTGCCTGCAGGAAGAGTGATCCAACTGCCAAATCAAAGTAGTCAGAGCACAGAGCAGAAACCCAAAACCTGTCTGCAGTTCCCAGGCTTGCTGTTTGGCATATGGGGGACAAATGAGATGCTGCAGGGAGCTAAGCCCAACACTATCCTGTACCCAGGGGAATTGGAGCCTTCTCACCCTACCTCAGTTGGAAGGATCCTGACCACAGACCTACACAAACTACTGGATAGGTGCATGAGAAAATGTAGGCAACTAAAATGTACCAGATCAAGATTTGCTATTCCCTGTATGGGTGAAATACGCCATAAAGCCAGTAAAAGTGCTGTCAGTGCAAATGAAGACCAGGCCTTGCTTGGACAATGTAGATTTGATGAAAGATCACATGATGTTTGAGCACAGCAATGCATTAGGAATTAAAGCTTTAGTGATTTAGCACTTGTCTTGTTCATTCTTCTTAGAGCATTCCTATGACATCACCTTCAAATGTTTTCATTGATTACCTTTCTGAATCTGTCTCCATAATGCATCTTATCCATTACTACTGTGATTGTTTAATTGAATGAATGGTTTAGTGACAAACTGATTGGGATTAATCAATTGACTAAAACCACTGCATGGAGCATGTATGCACAGAACAGGCTAGGAAGTGGTTTATAGTAATCAGAAGTCAAGACTTGAAGCTGCCATAATATGCTGATGATAATGGAGATAACAAACAGCTCATCTAGCAGCTTATCCGGACACAGGTGTACTCCATTCATATGCAGATGATGTTTCAGGAGCAAATGCCTTTGTTGGCTCAATCAACTGTAATATACCATAATGAGTTGCTTCTCTGCATCAGTTGTGAATGTTAACTTGGTAAAAAATATTGCAAGTCTCAAACTTAATCTGCTGAAAATGTGATGCTTGGTAACATACTCAGAGTATGAATAACTTAATTTTCATTAATCCTGAGGTTTCCCTATCAGCTGTTTGCTGTCACCTGTAGTTTTGCTTGCAAAGAGCAGAGAATACTACTACCCAAAATCTGCTAGAAGAGGACTAATAATGTTATGTCAGGGTCAACAGACCCTTGGGAAAGGACAAAGACAAAAGTCTTCATTGTGCAGGAAAATAAAGTCTTTTACAAGGAACCTGATTCACAAAAACTGGATTTAAATGTAGCTGTAACTTGCATGTATGTTCCAAACCACCATTTTAATTAGTCATGTCTTCTCTGCATGGCAGAAGTATCTCCCCAGGCAGAGGATATTCCTTACAACTTGTTTGGATGTATTACTTAGAAATAAAATACACAGAAACAACGATGGACGGTGCCAGTCCAAAGGCCAAATAGTCTTGGCTCTTGGACTGGCATTTCTCCAGTAACCCAGTCCCACAGAGCCACCTGCCAGTTTCTCCCCATGCTTGTCTTACAGCTTGGTCCATTCTTCACAGCCACCAACTCATACAGAGCAGTGAGTGACCTGTGTGTGTGTTTACTGCAAAAGCATCTGGTTATGTGGTGATGAAGGCAAAGAGCACTAGGAGACAAAGGCTAGTGCTGCTTCTGAGACCAAGAGACATTCAGATTCCTCAAATGAGTCTAAAATGATATGACCCCAGAAGAATAGCAGGGGGGAGTCCAGTTAGTGAAACTGCACTCTGGGACCCAAATGCCAATAGGCATCCCCAGATGTCTGGGGATCACCCTAATTCTGCATTTCTGTTCAGAAAAATCTGAGTAAGAAATCTGCATTACCAGCAAGCAAATATCTGAGTGGATTTTTGCATCCATACTGAGCTTGGAATAAGGTAACACACTAAGTGCTTGGTGAAGGATGAGCAGCGCAGCTGAAAGCCTGAGGAAACCCTCTGGAAAGGTTACAGTGTACTTGTGGTGACATTTTCAAATACACTGACAATAGTTACACGCCCTGCATAACATGCACAAGCTGCTTCTTCCTACAAAGCCTACAACAGAAGGAATAGCACAGGATAACCAGGTAATTACAGCCAAGGAGCCCATTGTATCTTGTTTCTAAATCTGTTTTTGCTGATTGCCTTCTGTAATAACCATAGGTTTTGCTGCACACACTAATCCATGGGTATGTTTTAGCTGCAAATGCAAATCCCAAAGTTGCTCCTTGGTCCTTCGTCCAGGTAAAATTCACATATAAGCTAATGAAACATTTTGCATTGAAAAGTAATAGCAAGAAAAAACATCTCTGATATCTTTTCTGCTGGAGACCCCATGTCTGGTCACTTGATCTAGCTCTATGATGGAAAGCATCATTCCTCATTGGAACATCTGGAGGATTCAGAGTGCTTGCAGAGCTGTCCTAAGAGACGCATGACCCTGCACAGGGCACCCCCTAAACTGACAGTTTATTTTGAATATGACTGAAAGCACTGATCATACCACTGACTGGCTGCTCTAGTCAAGCACATCTCTATATTATTGCTGTTCTAACACAAAAAAATAAGGATAGTTAATTGCCTGCAAGTGATGTGGACAATTTTTTTTTCTTAACTCACTGTGGACTTTTTACC
>JAOWBP010062791.1:0-35539 GCA_028571105.1 Tragopan temminckii
CTTCCTACCCATCCTAGTCATCCTCCATAAGTTCTAGTGCTGACTGACATCTGAAGTACGTTCAGAGCTAGAAAAACCCCCTCAGTCACCCACTGAGTCATCAGCAAAGTGACTGTGAAGAAAGTGGCATTCAGGGGGATAATACGGCTGTGCAGGAGCAAGTCCAACACAGGCAAGCAAGGGGAACAGAGACGATGTGGAACGACACCTTGTCATAAGATGATGGTCAGAAAGTGCCCAGCCTCTGTTGCTTGTGGCCATTAGGAAAGTATCTTCATCTTTTGGAGACACTCAAAGTGAGGCTGGCCTGCTCTCTAAGCACCCTGATCTAGCTGTAGGTGTCCCTGCTCATTGCAGGGGACTTGGACCAGATGGCCTTTTAGGGTCCCTTCCAACCCAAACAATTCTATGATTTACCTCACCAAGCCCACTGCAATCCTTGCCATTCTCTCACACTGCTAAATAGGAAGCCCTTTCTCCTATTTACCAAACTTGGGTGGTTGTTTAAGAAAAAAGCAGCACAGAATTAGAGGAGACCCCATCTTGAGACTTTTTGCTTGGAGAACAGTCTTAGCCACCCCATAGCCACATAGAACTTATTAGGGAAACTGTGTCCTGCACTCAAGGAGAGTACCAAAAGGGGAAGAAACGCCAAGCCAAGGACACTAGGCTGTCACGTTCCCTCTTGCTCCTCTTTCTCCCTGAGGACCTGCAAACAGAAGAACGCGCTACCAGCCCTTTTGGAGCTGGTGCTTCTTGCACTGCCCACCACCCCCTCCCCACCACTGTAACCCACACAGAGAGAGAAACACCATCCACTACAGAGGGCACTACATCACACTAAGATGTTCATCACAAGCTCATGGAGGTTTGCTTTTTTTCACCTGTGTGTAGAGGGGTTCATAGATGTCCACACCATTGTCCTGACTGTGGGAAAGCGTCTCAGCTCCCCGTTTCCATATGAAGCGAGCTGGTGGGTTGGAATTGACGGTGCAACGGAGGAAGACAGTCTTCTCCTGGTAGAAACTGCCACGTACATCACTGATGGTCTGGTGAACAGTGAGGACAGGTTCATCTAGATCTGGAAGGAAGGTAAGGAGGGCCGCAGCAATTGTTAGTGAAGCACTGTCTGCATGTACAGCCTGCAGAGCAGATGATGCTCCAGGGGCTGTAGGGGAGAGGGAAAGCTCCCATACATTTAGCCAAGGACAACTGCTGAATTCAGAACTGATCTGAGGGCAGGTAATACTAACAGCATCTAAAGGGAACAGACAGGAGAAGCCAGAATTCTCCCGCTCACCACACAACATTCAGAGAATAGAAAGCACCCTCTGGTTTGCAGATTCCATGTGGTCTTACAGTAAACCGTCTGTTTGCCACACACCTGTCCAACCAATGGGCTGGTCATCTGACCACCAATGACACCTCACACCCAAAATCACCATTATCAGCTTCAGTGAGAAGTTGGAAGGATCCCAGGAAACTCTACCACATCCTCATTTCCTCTGCTCCCACCTTCCAGTCTTCTGAAATAACAGGGCTAAGCCCATGGCTGACAAGTCAAGGGGTGAGAATAGAAACCAGGACAAGATCAATGCCCTAGACAGCAGCAAGTCTTGATGGAATGCCACTAGAACATGAGAAGCAAAACATAGTGATAGGTGTGTATAACTTCCCTCTTATGCCCAGTTTAAGTATTGTCTGTATTTCCTCCTTCACAATGTTTGTGCTGACTCTTCAGTAACATTCACTCACTGCATCTCTATCACTGACTCCTAAACTGATCAAATTCTTTTCTCCCTTTACAGAAATTAGTCCTTCCAAATCTTCCTTCACCATCATATCCACATCACACAACTGTTGTCATCGATTCAGTGGTTATCAATAACTTCACTTGCAAGGACACAAGCAATAGCCCTGGAGGGAGGGTACTTGGAGGGTACTTTCTGCTTCCATCCAGGTCACACTGCTGCCTACTGGCTGCCTTCCTGCTAAAAAGGAGATATTTACCTTGTTAGATTTTTTTTTTTCCCCAACCCCCCAACAGACATCATTGTCTGAACATCAAGGAGTCAAGGAAGCACGGAGAAAGGGAAAACCTCAGAGGACATGGATCTTTCCCCTTCCAGAACCACTTCGATATTGAGTAGGATTAAATGTAAAAATCCTATTTGAAAAACTGGGACAACTTTGCCGTCTAAAACTGAGATGTGCCCCATGACCTTAAGTGTGTCTTCAAAGTAGTCCATTGAGCTCAGTGAAGCACTTCTGTATTTTCAGAAGCTTTATGAACCCATCTTCAACTGAAAAACAACTGAAGCACGCTAATCCAGAATGCCCTTCTGTTGCCAGCACTGTCTTCTGCACATAACAGCAGAGAGGAAGAGGACATGTGCCCATCAACTCCAGCTCTTTTGTGTCACTTAATTTTCAAGATACATTATTTTAGAGATTTGCAAGTTTGGAAGTCTGGCTCCCAGGAAGGAAGTGGGGGAGAAGATGAATTTCTGCTAACGAGTCATCCAAACAACATATGTTCTCTGCTGAATCACAAGTGTTAACGGTTGGATTTGCATATTTTTGTAAGATGTATGCTCATTGGCTTGACCATAACACAGCTCAAAGAGATGAGCAGAGCTGCGGACAAGGCAGGAGAAGACAAAATCAAAACACACAAAAACCATCCAAGACTGTAGAAAAACATACACAAGTGGAAATAAACAGCTCCTGTCCATGAAGTGCTTTCTCCATGTGGCCATGACTAAATTTTACACTAAAGTCTCTTGGATCTGAACTTCGGGCCCTGTCTTTCTTCTTCTGCATTCCTTAATCCCCCTTTATTTGTCCACCCTTTATATGAGTAACTCAGTAGCTACCACCCCTCTGAGGCTCCATTTCTCTGCGGGATGCATGGCAAAACACTTCCCTTATCCATCAAAGATGACACTCCCCATTCAAGTCTGCTGGTTCCCAGCTACTCCCCAAATACAAAATATTACCTCCCTTTTTCTTGCTAGACCTTTTCTCCTTCAAATCTTCCATCCTTCTTTAACAGCAGTCAGCTGTAAGCCTAGACCTCCTGAGAAAAGCTGAAATAAGACCTACGACGATACACACGTGCTTGATGTACAAGTAAAGCCACTGATGTCAGTGAGCTGCACGAATGATAAATTTGGCCCAAGGCGGCTCATGGAGAAGATCACATGGGATGTTTCATGTGCAATATAAGCTTGTAAACATCTATTCTTTCTTTTTCTTTCCTTTCCCTCTCTTGCACATAAAAATACTCCACACTGCAGCTGCCTCTCTGCCAGCATCTGAACAACACTTTAAAGTCTCACTCAACACACACTTGGGGCAAAGGAATAACTTGCTACACAGGTTAGTGCTTCCAGTTTGATATCCTCTTGGTACCAACAGTGCTCTTCACACAAACTTCTGTCTAATACTATGAGTGAAGACTAGCACTGGCTGTCAAAGACACCAAGGTCCAAATGAGAGTGATTACTTACCTCTAACTACAAATAGGGATGTGGGGAAAAGAGGGTTGTGTTTTCAAATTCTGGTTCATTCAGATGAAGGTTGCCTGGGTGAGCGTTCAACAAAAACTGTGGCTGTTCCTATGTGTTCCCTTATACCTATTGCAAATACTAGCAGAAAATAGATTCTCCTCCCCAAAAACCAAGTGAGCAGAACAGAGGTGCATTACCAAGTCCATCTTCAGAGTAGATGTTAGTATGAGAAAGCCCTTGGCCATCCCATTAGCCCCACAGTTCTACAGGTCAGAGCTGCGTGAAGGACCACAGGATGCTACATCACTCTAGTTCCAGTCTGCATCTCAGAAGTAAAGGGAATTCCCATAGCCCATGAAGAGAGACTCATGTGACAGCCCAATTCCTAGAGACAAAGACTCTGACAAGTTGCCATATTGAGTACTGAGAAAAACAAGACTCTTTTAATATAGAGAGTTATTGTATACAAGAGAGAAAATGGGCAGAGAAGCCAAGCAGAGCTTGGTGGGTGTCAGGACTTCAACAAAGCTACGCAATGCCCATGAAGTAATGTTCATCCTATTCAAAGTGGCAAGAGGCTCAGATGAAGTGATTGCCATATGTGTCCAAACTGCTAGTTTTATGACTTTTTTGCTCTTTTTAAAAATGATTTAATAAAAAATAGTAAAAAGTAAAAATAAAAAAACAGGTTTTGTTACTTATATACTCTATATTATGTATTTTACATGTGGCTCAAGACAATTCCTCGTCACTCAGTGTGGCCCAGGCAAGCCAAAAGGTTGGACACATGCATATACTCCAAATCTGTGGGATGGTGCTCATGCTCTACTACCGCCAATACAGGGTAGGGAAAGGAAGGAAGGGAGATGAAAACTACTCCAAGCTAGATAACACAAATGTGGATCATGAGGTAACCAAAGCATAAGGATTTTCATGTACAGACAAAATCTAAACAGAACGTAGCACAGTGCTTGGACACACTAGCTCTCATTTCAAGACTGGATAGTAGAGGTAAAAGGATGCAACCAGGCAGCGTTTCCTGAAAGCAAAGTCTCTGCCTGGACTTCAACCACGTCCTGGGGTTTTTAAGCCTGAAGGCTGCTCCACTGACAACAGTTACATCAGCACAGAAGGTCACCTTCCTAGAAGGACTTTATAATCATTTGCAACTTTTGCATCAATCCATTGCTGGTTAGACCTTCTCAGATGATGTGAGAAGAGGAATGTGGTGTTAATAGGGTCGGAGAAATCTGGAACAGTGGATAGCCAATAGCAATAACCAGAATCTTAATCCTAGAGGGCAAACCTCTTCAAAAGTTGCCTAGACCTTAAATCTCCAATTCCTCCTATCTGGGAAGTATAGGACAAGCCTAACCTCCTCTTTTGGCCACAACTGCCCAAGAATAAATATAAGAATACCCAAGAATCAGCATGAGAACCTTCAAAGGTGGAGAGCTCCTAATAGCATTGCCAGAACAAGACAGGCAGGCATTGCAAACAGCCAGAGAAATACTAAGTCACTTCTGAAACAAAGGGATCCTCAGTAGTTTCCTTCATGTCTATCCTTTCACAGCTCAGCTTCTTCAGATGCATCCTAGAATCTTCTGCTCTGTTTCCACCACATTGCAGTTTGAGATGTAGAGTTTCAGAAATGCTCCAGACATTTAAAAAAGTACTGATTTCAAGAACCAAGCCAGCTTCAAAATGAAGACAAAGACAGCAGAAGCCATCTACAATGCTACATCCCACACTAGTGCTAGCACTTCTGGTAGTGGCAGATGTCACATTACCTAGAAAAGAGCGTTGGCATGGACAGGCAGAGCCATCTTTTTCCCAGATGGATCTGATCTCTAGGGAAAAACAGCATAATAGTCCCTTTGCCACTGAATTAGGTGCACACAGTCCCAGGGCAATGCAGCTCCCTACCAGCCCTGCAGCAAGACAGAGACACGCAGTAGAACTGTGGGAAGATCTGGGTTGCCGCTAAACGACTTACACTGCACATCTACTCGAATGGACTTGATGGCAGGGACCCCAACCCCATTTTCTGCTTTACAGTAATAGCGGCCCCCCTGCAGCCTTTGGATCTTCTCAATCCGAAGGGTCTCGTTAAGCACTGACGTCTCTTGGAATTTGTCCGACGCGCTGCCAGCTGTTTTGGTCCATCTCACCTGCACAAGAAAGAGAAACACAATCTACCAGCCACAGAAACCAGGGATCTCAGGGGACAGCAGGACTCCTTTTTCTCCTCTCCCCAGTCATTTATAGAAATGGGCCCTGAAGCACCACCAGACTACCAAAGTTCAACTGCTGATCTCAGTACATCTCTGCAGGCGAGATTCTTAGCCATCACCAATTCCCATGTCCCAGCACCTGGGATAATCCTTCAGATCACACAGACACACACAGCATACTCATCACTCCTGTTCTAGTCCTCTAACTTGCTTAGTTTAATATCACTGTATGAGCAGCACAGGACTTTCAGCATTAAGCCTCAGGATCCCACGTGGCTAGCAGGCCATGAAGCTACAGAAGACATTAGCTTACAGCTACAGAGCTTTTATTGCAGTCAGCACCCTTTCATCTTTCTCTGGACAGCAAGGTTATTTCTGCTGTTTGCTTTCCCAACAGTTGAAATCGCTGTCACTATCTGGCTCTCGCCTCCTTCCCACAGGGAACCCCACGTATGTTATTTTTATACATCATCCTTCCGCAGTATACAAACTTTTACTTTGATTTTAAAACAACGGAAAAAGAAAAGAAACAAGAATCCCTTCAGATTTCAGGCTGTCTTGGATTTCTGACCATATGTTACATGTCTTAAGGTCCTGACTGATGAGGGCAACACAGCAACACGCTGTATGTATTTCACAATGAATGGTGGCAAGAGCACAACACTTCTAAAGACTGAAAGGTTATTTCAGTGTCTGTAATGAGGTACAGTCTAAGCAGTATTGGTACAAGCTTGCCCTCATTTTCTACAGCCCAGATGATAGAAGGGAGAGATGGCTTACTTCAGCCCATTGGCTGCCTATACCATAAACTACCCTTCTAAAGGCTGATGACACTGATGGTTCCCACACCTGTGCCATCTAGTCTCTGGGGCTGGGATCCAACAGGATCTGCCAACAGAAAGGAGACAGACATTCATTCAACTTTGGCAATGGATGGGAAGGACCAGATTCCTTGACCCCCCACCCCAGGCTTTGCCTAAAGCTCACTGTCACCACTTGATTGATGCTGGCACTCCAGAAACGACAGGCATGTTTAAATCACAGTCTCAGAGCACCAGGCTGAGCAGACTTTTGGAACTAATGATCAAGGATTTATTTAGCCTTTGTAGGCTTATTATGAAATTGTCGGAGGGCATCAAGTCTCCTGTTTGCAAAAATACTTCAGCCAGCTCTTTAATCTTTCCAATTTCAATCTCATTTAAGTATTTTGGCCACATTTTCATACTTTAATGACTGGCTGATAGGAAGGAAAAGATTAAACAAAGGTTAGGAAAAGAGCTTAGCTGGGAAAGAAATCTGTGAAGAGAGAGGGCAGAAATAGGACACATGCCATGTTTAATGCACACAGGTCCCAGCTTCCCTCGTCATGCCTGGTTCTACATTACAGTGTCTCTTGTGTGCGTCTGGCACACCTCAGTGTTGCCCACAAGCTTGCTGTCTGCATCAGGCTCTGCTACAGAAGTCTGTCTTCTCAGGCTCAAATCTTCACAACCAGCCAGCATCTTCTCGCATGTTCAACACCCTTAGGTAGAGCCAGCCCCGCCATCCTCCTCACTTTTGATGTACACAGCTATCACCCACCTAGCACTTTCACAAGTCTAGGCTGATCATTCTTGCAGGCTTGGTTCAGATTTATTTATATTTTGATTGCTTCCAGGATATGCTTTGATGGACAATCCATTTCAAATCCTGCTGAGTCTCTCTCCTTCTCCTTTGTTGTCTCCTCTCAGTAAACCATCTCTTCACAAGCAAGTCCATGGAGGGGTTGATTGACATATGCTAATGTATACTTTATAAATGCTCAGCACAAACATCTTTGACTGGAAAGACTGAAAAAAGAGGGTCAAGAAGGTGCACATATCATACTTGGATCCCTTGAGCGTATTCTGGCACACCCTGCCTCCCAGCATACACCAGCTGCCATGCCTTCCACATTGCCCAAGAGCAGGCAGACCCATGCTCTTGACTGACCGTCTTTATAGACACCATTCACACTGATATTGAAACAGCCTGCTCTGATAATCTGAGGGGTGCAGAGGGGGTTGCACAGGACTTGAGGCTATACAGCCCTCCAAGGACCCTGAGGAAGGACTGCAGCAGTTAGCCATATTCACTCCCCAGCCTCCTCACCGGGCTAAGGCTGACCACAGCATGAACATCTCCAGCACTGCAGGTCTGAATCTGCCTCTGGTTGGTGGCTCTAAAGCAAGGACCAGTGGGCTCTTTGTGAAGCTCTACAGAGTGCACCACAAACAACTTTCTGAACTCCCCCAAGCAAGTTGCCTCTTGCCTGCACATCCAGAGAATTAGAGAGAGAGATGAGCCATGAAGGACCTACTTCTGTGCTCAGCATGTGGGTCAAACCTTCTCTAGCCTTTTCAGGTTTTTGTAGAAAGTGGGGTCAAAGGTTTGAGGGTGGGTTGTACAATGGGCTGCTCTTCTATTTTGAGGGAAACTTCACATACTGAATACCACTAGATGTTTTGGATAGGCTCCTGAAAAGCAGTTTGGACCATATTCTTTGAAAACAAGGCTTCTTCACAGTTTGAACAGTTAATATTTGTGCTATAGGACACTACCTGGCTCCAACGTGCAGAAGAAAGTCGGGCATCTTACTGACAGGTGAGACTGAAGTCTTACCTGTGGCCGGGGGTGTCCTGTGACCAGACACTGCAGGACCAGCGTGTCCCCCTCCCGAATTGTGTAAACGCGTTCACTGATGTTGTCCTCCTTCACCACACACGCCTGCCCAGCATGGATAATTTGGGCCTGAGCAGGAGCTGCAGAGAAGAAAAAAGAGGTAACAAAGGAAACAAGCAGCACTCCATCCCCTTGACTCCACTACCCATGACAGCTGTGCCCACAGCAGGGTGGAAGAGCCACCTCTTGAACCACAGAAGGGAAGAGCCAGAGAGTGCTGACACAAAAGACTCAGAAGATGGAGAATTGAGTAATTATCCTTATTTCCTGGGAGCCTGGTATCACCTTCTACTTAAAGTTTCTAGGCACTGTTGAGATTAGCAGCTCTAGGCACTGAAAAGAAAATATGGAGTATTTTTAAGACCTTCCTGAATGGGCTGAGGACCAAGAACTCCCTGCTCTCCCAGAAATGAGCATACACAAGAGATTAAGGCAGGGATCTGGTCAAATCACAGCTGCTCTATGCCTGTCTAAAATGGGCCTGATGACTATAATTTACTATGCAGGGGGCTAGGATAACTGCTGAGTGGAGTCAGAAAGGGCCTTGATGCTCCGTATGGCTTTCAGTATGTCCCTAGAACATGCATAGTGCATGCTACAGGAAAAACAAGTCTTTCCCAAATTACACAGTGACCATTGCAACCCTGCGTCAAAAGGAACAGTCTCTGTGGGACCAGAAAATGCATTACCTCTAGGGCTCCCTCACTCTTCCTAGGACTCTTGGAGGAGACCAGTGACTGCCAGTCCAGCCAGGAGAACAAGAAAGTTGTGCAAGGGAAAAAGTCATAGAAAGAAAGTTCCCAGAGCGCAGTTTAAAAACTGCACATCCCAACCAGCTGATCCACTGCAGTTCTAATCAACAGCAAGGAGAGAGAAACAGCAAGAAAACAAGACCTAATAACAAAATCACCTTAACTCTTGAGGTCTGTATGTGCAGCCCTTGGTTCCCTACTCCAGAAGCATCTGTGTGATCACTGAAGCAGCTGAGATGTATTGAAAGTGACTGCATAGCCCAACGAGACACCTGTGCTTGTTCGAGGGGAAAACTCCAGTCACACTTCAAGGAGCAGAGAAACCCACACATGTGTCTAAGAACCACTACCTCAGTGAGAGTGCCCCTGGGATGCACTGCCCTGTCTTGCTGCAACACTTCCAGGTGACTCCAGAGTCACAGCTCCAGCTACCATTAGTGAAATACAATGCAAACTAACAAGACAATGACAAGACAGGCAATGCAAGGGTATAAAGCAAAGAGCCTGAGTGAGCCTTCTGAAACAAACACTGATTTGTACAACCTGTTACAGCTGAACTGAGCACCCACTTTTTCCTCAAGGTTAGCTGAACTACTATTTTCTTTTGTGGATTTTTTTTTTTTTTTTTTTTTAAGTGATTTCTCATTCTGCTCCAGGCATGACCAAAATGCTCTAAACCCAACCAGATGGCAAATAGAAGTGCTCAGATTTATGCTGGTTTCATCCACCAGCAGCACAGACTCAGGGCAGGCTGGGCTTAGGCAGCAGAGATCTGCCTTTGAGGTCAGCCTGTACAAACTGGTGTCACCACAAAGCACTGATCCCTGAGCAGCTATGACACAAGAGTGGCCACAGGACTGTGGGCAGCAAACTGCTCTTGCTGCTAAGCTCTCCATCATGTCATGGTCACGCAGCACTCAGGCAGCAAGCTATTCTCTTTTTAGAATCACAATTGTTTGAGTTGGAAAGGACCCTAAAAGGTGAGCTGATCCAACTCCCCTGCAATGAACAGAGACACCTTCAGCAACACCAGAGTGCTCAGAGCCTCGTCCAGCCTAACCTTGAGTGCCTCCGGGGACAGGGCATCCACCACCTCTCTGGGCAACCCATGCCAGTCTCTCACTGCCCTTCCAGTTTGATGTTACTTGGTTGGCAAAATCATGATGGGCTCATTACTATCCAAGCTATTGACTAAGAAGCAGTATGTTTATTTGAACAGTATGATAGCATAAACATGGACAAATCCCTAAATCTTTTTCATCTGCAGGACTTGTAGGAACTTGCCTGCCATCTCTGAAACCAACAGTCAAAGCTCCACTAATACAACTGGGCAGATGAGTGACCTTCCCCTGCCTGGATGGCAGAAAATTCTTGTTGAACACAGGAGGAAGGAGAAGGCAGAAACTTATGTATAACTTGTGCATATATACATATGAACACGTGTATATGCTTTTTAAGTAAAACAGTGACTTATCAGTAAAAGACTGCATGATTGCTTGTCAAGTGAACAGTGGCAGAGCAGCAATTCAGATGCCCATGTAACCTTTGCCAGTACACTTCAAATCCAAAACACTGCCTCTTATCGTGCTGCTCCAGCCCTCTGCAGACATGCCGTAACACCTGTACCCACATGCACTGCAGAACATTGCTCACAATGCCAAGATGTACTCTGTGATGCTGAAGACTCCCTGCTCTATGATTAAAAGAGAAAAACCGTGTCCCTTCCTATCCTGTAGCACACTCTCCCCCTGACCTACGCCACCCCTGTTTCAGTGGGGTCCTGACACCCTACAGCAGCAAAGCTACTGAAATCTCTCTTCTCATTCTCTGGGCTGTTTGCCTGCTGGTGGCTCTGTTCTCCCTTTGCAAACATGACCTTGCTGCGAAAACTAATTGCCAGCCACCCCATGGAGAATTAGAATATTTATCTGCAGCTCTTGCTCCCAGTTAAATGTTGCCTCGAGTTGCACAGCTGTGCCCCCACATGATACACAATCTCTTTAGCCTCAAGCCTTCCAACTTGCATGCTTCTCCCTTTGGCTATCCCACCGCCACACTTTTACCTGCCTTCTGTAACCTCCACGTCACCTGCCTAAAGGCATTTCTACATAGGGAATTTCCACAGCAAAACATTAAGTACAGTTGTACTATACAAGAGGGTTTTTGTGCAACCGCTGCAGTACCAAAATACTTTGTCATCATCATTGTTACCTGAGTTTGATAGAAATATTATATAAACTAATCCTTACTCTGCAGTGTAAAGCAATATATAGCACTAACCTATAACAAAATGAGAATGCTGGAGATAAACATTGTGTCAGTTTAATTCTTCTCTCCCCAATCCCCCCTGGGTCCACCTGGGCTGTCACAAAGCTTAGAAACATGGGTGTGTACATTCAGCTTTGTGCTACCATTAGGAATACCTTAAGCTCCATTTAGTGGAAAGGGACATCACTTTAATTGAATCACTACTATTCAAGCTGTAACATCTCTCTTGCAATCACAGCACCAGGTCTCCTGCAAGACCAATCATTTTGCCATGTTTTAAACCTCGTATGAACCCATATCTCTCAAAAGTGAGACCAAAAAGCCTGGGGCTGTCTTAGAGAGAAAAGCGCTCAAGGAAATGGCACAGGAGGCTGAGAAAACAGCCTTAGATACAACCTGATAGGAGCGAAGGTGTGGGGGCTGAGCAAGGGATGAATCCAGCTCTCAAAGGATTAAATCATAGGATGGGACTCCAAAAGTCTTGGTTCCAAGCTCAGCCTGCCTCAGTACACAGAGGCTGGGAAAGTCACCTCATTCCATACCACAGATAGACAGAGAGATAGTGAGGATTAATCATACTTCTAATGTGTTTGAACAGAAGTTGAACAGAAAGAATACATTACTGTTTGACATCATCCCTATGTCTCCTAGAGGATTTCAGGATGACAACAGTTTGCCATCTTGTCCTGGCAATGCCCAGGACCTGTTTCTCAGAGGAAATAGTTTCAAGAAAGCTCTTGGGAGTGAAAAGAAAGGTTAGAGCATCAGGCAAGTGCTGGAGATGGAGAAATAATCAGCCATTCTCAGAGGAGCCCCACAAGGAACGAGTCTTGCAGATACAGCCTAAACATTTTAGAAGCAGAACTGCACAAAGCACTCCAGAGAAACTGAGCCAACCAAATATTCAAAGCCAGACACTTTACAATGCAAAATTCAAGCTCTGAACCTGCAGCATTAAGCTCTTCCTTCAGAAAGAGCTGGCTTGCAACACATTTGGCCCCTGCATCGAGACTTCCTACTATGCTTTCATTTGATATATTCACACATTAAAACAAAAGGAAATTGGAGTGGGTAAAATAATTTTATTCCCAGTGCAATGTACTGTACAATGTTATTATTACTATAATCTGGAAAGTTTATGACACTCTTGGTGCTTAGAGTTTGCTAATATTAAAAAGTAGAAACGGAAAGAACTGTTTTTTGGAGAGGACTGAGTAATGCGCATTTGATTCACAGGTCTAGCCACTTCATCTTTTTGAACCTGAGATCCCCTATCTCTGTGATGGTAATGATGAGAAGTCCTTCACAGAGAGGGTAAGAGACAGATACTGCATTGCTAGGAGCCAAATGAAAATCTATAGCTCAAGGAGGGCAGAGAGAGAGGGAGAAAGCAAAAAGACAAATAGGCAATGGCATTCTTAGGTCTCTATCAGTTTATTACATATTCTAAGTTTTGGGGGGAAATCAGAGGAGTGTCCCTTGAGAATGGATCTGCTGCAGCAGAACAAAGAGAAAGAGGAATAGCTGAATTCCTGCTTCAGTCCTTACCCTCTTCCCAGGCAGTCTACCAGTGTTGCAGGCTTTTCACAGTCATTTCCTGTAGCTGAGCCCTCCAAGTGGCTACACCAGAAGACTGTGCCTTCCATCAATGCCTTCATCCACACAGGAATGCAATCCCCTGGCTGCCTCCAGGCAAGGTTTCACAGGACCCAGCTAAGCCCAAGCAAGCTCTAGGCAAAGAAGCCATGGACTTGCATTTCTCAGCTACAAGGGAGCACAGCTGGGAGGCACTGGTTGCTAATCTGCTGCTGAAAATCCTCAAGAACCTTCTAGCATCTTCCCTTGGGACCTTTCCAGTCCCAAGCAAGTGGCATGTAAGAGGTGCATCTTGAAGGGAGTTTCCAGAAAGGGGTAAAAGGTGTTTCTGGAGCACATGGAATTGAATACAAATCTCCCTCAGCCATTAGTGGCTGAATAGCCACTCTCAGTAGGACCACCCACAGGTGGCACTGCCCCATGGCACTGTTATAGGTGCTGCAGTGCAAAGGGAGTGTGTCTCAGGCCCCAAAATCACTGCTTCAGTGTTTCATCCATTCTGTTTATTCAGTGCACAACTCTGCTTGAAAAGGAGGCAGATGCAAACATAAAGGCCTCTGAGAATCACAGGGGTTGGAAGGAACCTCAAGAAATCACAGCATCCAAGCCCCGTGCTAAAACAGGTACCCTACAGGTAGGCATCCAGATGGGTCTTGAACATTTCCAAAGAAGGAGACTCCACAACCTCTCTGAAAAATCTGTTCCAGTGCCTCATCAACCTTACCATAAAGTTCATATACATGTTAGTATGGAACATCTTATGTTCAAGTTTTAGGCCATTACTCCTTGTTCTACTGCTACACACCACAGAGAAGAGCCTGGCCTCATCCATTTGCCTCCCACCTCCCTTTAGATATTTATAAACATTAATCAGATCCCCTCTCAGCCATCTTTTCCCCAGGCTGAACAGCCCCAGGTTACTCAGCCTGTCCTCACACAGAGACGCTCTGTGTGATATAATCTTTATAATCTTCGTGGTCCTCTGCTGGACTTCGTCTAGGAGATCCCTGTCTTTTTTGAACTGAGGAACCCAGAACAGGACACAGCTTTCTAAATATGGCCTCACTAGGGCAAAGTAGAGGGGGACTTCTCAACCTGATGGTTGCTCTGTTTTTAACGTACCCCAGGATACCACTGGCTTGCTTGGCCACAAGGACACATTGCTGACTTAAGACCAACCTGTTGTCCACCAGGGCACCAAGGTCCTTCACACAATTCACCTCCAGCAGGTCACCCCTTTATCTGTACTGATGCATCTGATTATTCCTCCCCAGGTGCAAGACTCCACACTTGTTCTTGTTAAACCTTGTCAGGTTCCTACCTGCACAACTCTCCAGTCTGTCCAGGTCTTGTTGAACAATATGGAGGAATGGATTGGAGTATGGAGGAGGTCTAGTTTTTCCCCACAGGAGTGAAGAAGGCCTATCAGGATGGGAAGGGTTTGCATGGATCCTGAGATTAGACGGAACATCCTGCCTATGCCCACTCAGGGGAGGGTTGGCAGCTGGGTTGTTGTATGGTCCACTGCTATTCAACTGGTCTCATTGATTGCTCCACTGTGGATGAAGATAACAGGCTCTGCCAAAACTTCCAACAATACAAATTAACCAGGCCTGCTTCAGCCCACAACGCTGGGCATGATATCGATGGGCTGTTTGAAAAGGAAAATTCACTCCAGCTTGAGGCTGATTATGGAAATAATAATACACAATCAGTGTCCATTAACACTGTCATGAGGGCTGTGGATCAATAGCATATTAATGGCTGAAGAAAGACTGCCCATACCTATCAGCAGTTCAGGCCAGCGCAGTGGCAGAGGGAGAGGCAGTGACAGCAGGCAGGTGTAAAGGAGCTCAGGTACCTGATGTCTCCATGCAGCCTGCCCTAGGAGGCTGGAACAGAAGCCCCTAGGATAGCTACAAGGAGCAAAGCACACCCATGCTCTCAGGTCTCCCACTCCTTGCTCTGAGCCTCCTCTCACACCTCCAGCACTGCCTTCAGCATGTGGCTTCTGTGAGCTTAATGCTTCTCCCTTGAAGCTCCTCCAGCCAGCTCTGCTAACACAGCTTGCTGCCCAGGTGACTCAGCCAAACCAAAGGCTGTCCTAAAGCAAAAACCTTCAGGAAGCCCTAATGGCATGCTGACACTAAGGATTACAGCCCCAAGCAAGACAGATCTTCATTGAGACTCTCTTGCTCCCTGCATATCAGCATTCTCATGACAGTGCAACGCATACATACTTAAAAATAAAAATCTGCTTACTGGACTCTTGGCCTAAATTTGAAGCAGGGAACCTGTCATATTTCAGCAGCAAAATGCCTGGCTCCTTACCGTGATTAGAACACAAACATCAATTCCACCCACAACAAAAACACAACCACTTGTGAGATATGCAAAGCAACCATGCCTAACCCTATGTAACAATTCACCACACTCTTGAGCATAAAGGGAAGAATATAATTTTTGATGGAACACAAATCACAGAGTTTGGGAAAACATTCATAGAGCATGAAACTTGGCCAAGACAGTCTTTACAACTCTGGCTGATTGCATATCCAAAAACAGAGTTCCCTTTCATAAAGCTCAGCCAGATGATTTGCATGGTCTTAAAATAACTTTCTCCTAAATCAATGCCGCTTCCTTGAAGCATCTGTATAATTTTGTTTCTTTTAGAAACATCAGCAACAAAATCATGTGAGATATTACGAACAACAGGTACACCCCCCAGTGACTGCAGCAGATGCTTCTGAGGTCTTTGTTCGATGTAAAACGAAGGAGGGTATTGTGTACTTTATTGAAGAATCAGAGCCACTAGATCATCAGTAACTCCTTCATTCCAAATTCTCCTGCCTGTAACAGATCCCCAAACTTTCTTACACAGGTCCACCTAACTGCAAAGTATTGAGCTGTAGAGCAAAAATCAAAGTGTTTTGTTTGATAGGTATCAAGTGATAGATGTTACATGCACAACATTACACCAGCATGAACTCTGCATCACTGCCTAACTTGAGCCTGAAGGGAATTTGTACAGATGACTTAATGTCAGTGATATGAGGCAGGTTGCCTTCAAACCATTTGGGGCTCCAGATATGGTAGCAATCAGAGCCTGTGCTGTACCTGAGTAATACCATCCTGGGAGATTCCAGCTTTGGTCAGGAAATTTATAAAATAAGAATGCCTCATGGCAGTCATAAAGGAGACTATTTTCCCCAACCCACTTCCCACAGTACCAGCTTCAAAGCCTGTGCTGTATTTCTAAATCATGCTGCAAAACCCAATGAGCCACAGAGCCACACTCAGGCAAGGTGATCCTGGCAGGCTGAGTGCTCAAAGCATTGCACTTTCAAAACTCATTTCTTGTCTGGTTGCTACTTGATGCTCATAAGCATTTTAGGGTAAAACAGAAAAGGCAAGCAGCTTGGAGGAGAAATCAAGCATCCTCTCTTCTAGGGACCACAGACAGATTGACTTATTTGTCAGCTGGTAAAATACTCAAAAAATGAGGCAGTCTTATCGGAAACCAGAGGGCTGCGGAAATAGAGACAGCCCTCATACTCTCAGCTTCCAGTACACCTCTCACCTCTGTGTTCCAGGCAGCTTCTGAGCACCCAGCCAGCAGGAGAGCTGAGATCAGAATGGATGCAGACAGGAGTCAGCTGTTCTCCATACATCTCATGCTTTCTGCTCCTTATTCTCATTTCTCTTTTCCCATGCTCGGAAGCTATGTATCTGCATTCTGACTGGAAAAATGCCGTCCATAGAGATGCTGCAGCTTCACAGCCCATGGGTGATATCCCCAGGATCTGCTGTTAAGAACCCTTGCAATCAAACAGATTTAGATCCTCTCCTCTTTTCCCTTCAAGATCAAGATCAACTAGTTCCCAGAGTCATCACTGACATTGCTTACTCCACATCCTTTCCCTTTTTATATTATAAGTCACTTTGATACAACAGTGACTTTTCAACAGAGATTCACATACCCAGATCTATAAACCAGCATACTTTGAAACTCAGCTGTAGTTTAATTACTGGACCATTTAACACAAGAGATGAAAGGAGAGCACAATACAGACTCTTCATCTCTTCCAAAGGGCTAAGATATGTCAATTTGCTAATCTGACAACTACATTGGGAGCAAAGGTGCATGACCTCTAATCAGTGAGTAACTACTTTTCATATCAAAAGGAAAAAAAAGCATCAGACAGACAACAGCTCTCGAACCAAAAAAATAAGGAATGACAGTGCTGAGGTGGAAACTGGGATTTGGTGAGCATGAGAAGGGCAGGCAGACGAGAGCTGTTTGAGAAGATTCCTTGCTATATGGAGAGCCATAGGGGCCATCTCACACTGGGGACCACTGACCCCAGCGGATAGGCACATGGCAGTGGGGTGAAGCAGAGCCAGGCCCTAGAGCAGGGCCCAGGCTCTCCTGCAGACTTCGCTGACAACTGAACCAGCTCCACCTCTGTCAGAAGAGATTCTGCCAAGACACAGAGCTTGGTGCAAACCATAAAGCCCGTCTGAGGAGCTGAGTAAATACTCAGGCTCTGAGTCTGTGCTAAATCCTCACCTGTCATGGCTGAGCTGCTCCAGAGCCCAATGAGCTTGCTCAGAGGGAGCTGAGGACATCAGGGCAATCACATTGTGACAACAATGCAAACACTGACTCTACACAGGAGAGGAAAGATTCAACAAATGGCTATGTTTACCTGCTGCTTTGCCCAGCCTCCATGGAAAGCAAAAGGAACAGAGCAGGGCTAGGGGAAATTACTGCACAAGTGAGAGGGTGATAAGAGCAGCTGGAGAGACAACGAAATACAGTTTCACTGAGACAGCTTTGTTCTTCCCCATAGTTAGAAAGAGCTGGAAGTACAAAGGCTAACTTTAGTTCAGACATCTAAAAAAATCCAGTTTTGCTATGGAAAAGTGGTACGCAGCAAGGCCTTATCTCTGCTTGAAGCTCTGCACTGAGCAGTAGAGGCACACAGTCTTCCCAGGCTATCAGAAGCACAGTCCACCCCATGGGGATGGGCAGCCACATGCAGAGCTCAGCTCAGCTCTGTCCTGGCAGTGATGCCAGGGTCCCAGAGGAAGGTCAAAACTTGGCACCCATCAGTTGCATCCCTAATTCCAGTCTGGCACCTTGTGAGGCCAACACCAGTCTGTAGCCTCCATGGTTGTCTAGCACAGCACTAAGCCCACACTTGCAGGAAGAAGAGGAAGGAAACCTCTCATGCAACTCAGAAGAGCTTGTTCAAGAAAAACTGCTTTCCACTGGATTTTTTCCCCATATCCCTTCTTGTCAGTGCAGGAAACTCAAGGCCAAAGACTACTGCCAGCAAGCAAAACAACCTGGAGAGAGGGAAAAGCAAGTGTGGTAGCTCAGCTCCACACCCAAAGAAGACAGTGAGCACAGAAAGGAAACACCAGCAGATTTTCAGCACAGCTGAGTCAACTGGGGCTGCATGACACCCTGGAAATCAAGCCCAGCAATGTTTTATCTTGACAGCATCCTCCACATCCCTGCAGCACCTTTAGTGTGAAGACTAGAAAGTCCCTGGTTCTTTCTCTCTCAAGTACCAATAATTAATAACCACAACCTGGCAGACAAGCCAGCAATTCCCACTGGTTCTGATAAGAGAAGCTGACATCTCTCTAACCCCAGCCACCTCCATTGTTTTATTCTCTTTGCTTATTGATTCGTTTATGCACATAATGCAAATTGGCATTTAATAATTCAGCCGAGTTAATGGTGCTTAAATATTAAAAGACTTTTCTCTTTTAATCAGATGCAGCAAAATAGGCAACAAAGGAGTCCTAGAGAGATGCCATTTAAAATGCTCTTGTCCAAGTTCTTTGGCATTTTTCTAGGGAATGGGAAGGAATATTTCAGGGAAAATTTCTCCCACTGGGAAAGTAACCAGCCCATAGCAGTGTTCTGGAGAATTTGGTAGAATGAATTTATCTTTGTTTTGTCCCCCTTCAGGTGATAAAGGCAGAAGGGAAGGAAAGAGGGGATAGAAGGCACTGCCCCTATAAGTGCCACTACCAGTGGCAGCACGCTGGGTAACAAAGTGCAGACAGATGTAGAAGTATTCAGATGTACCACTGCAAGACCCACAGCCAGGTGAAAACAGAGTTAAATGCAAGAAACACATACTGTGAATTGAAGAGATACAGACAGCACAGAAATCTGGCAATTACTCCTTGAGGCAAAAAATTCTAACCCAAAAAATTCATTGAAGATTATACCAGTGAAATAAAGGTTTCCACACTTATTTTTCTCCTCTCTTCATTATGCCAAGGGTTGAGAATGAGAGGAAAAATCCATGATATTTTTAAGCCTCAGCTTTGTCTCATCTTTAGCCAATGAAAATAATACATCTTAGTCATGACGATGCTGTTTAATGGCATCACCACAGAAAGAATTGGTACTATTTAGGGTGCTTTAAGTGCTCAGATCTCTCCTCTTGATTAGCTCTCATCTTAAGTAGTGAATTTGTTTGAGTTTGAGATAATGGCGTCCCACCTGACCCAGAGCAGAACCACATAGTCACAATAATTAGATATAGTAACTGTTAATAACTTAATCAGAACCTATTTTCTTCAAATTTAGCCTAGGCATAAGTTGCCAATGAATTTCAATTACATGCCATGTTTGAAGAGCATGCACTTCTACATTATTTAGTTAATTCCTGACAAATAAAAAGACTAACAAAAGCTAAATTCCTTACAGAGGACACTTGGAAAAAAATTGTCTTACTTCGGACCAATTGACTTGCAAATTCTCTGCAAATTCATTCTTCCACCAAGGACTAAGTACTGCAATTCTGTAAAGGTTAAGCAGCATTTTTCACACAGAACTGAGATCAAATTCCTAACACGTGTGTGAAGTTGTGTTTGCCCTCAGCAGCAGAACTGCTACCTGAAAAGCAGTGGTGAGGGGTATTCCACCTGCACCTGGGGACATCAGAGCCATGGGAGGGGCAGAACACTGGTCACCCTGCCCAGAAGGGACAGAGGTGCGCAGCACAGACTTCTGCACAGCCAGCATCCCCCCACACACACAGGAGAGGGCAGTGGTGCACGGAGCAGAGTCAGCCCAAGGCACTTTTGTGACTGATTTTAAAGTGCAGAAGTTTTGACATAGGAACTGCTACTCCCCTCACACGCAAGTGCTAGAAAAGAGTCTCACACTCGGGGCATCCCCTGCCATTGCTTTGGCAGAACATGGAGGAACCCCTCCCCCCCTTCTGTCAGGCTCTCTGCATGCAGGGAACATTTTCTGTCACTCCACATCTGCCACATGCTGAAATATTCTTGACACTGTAACAAACAGTTTGCTCTGTTTCCCTTTAATGGATTACCCATCCGCTCCTTTCCAGCTGTGCGGCACATCTGGCCATGTTGCTTCTCCAAGGCAGACACTCCTCAGCCCAGTGTTCTGCATGTTGTTCCTCAAGGGACTTTGGAGCTGATGGAGGAGTAGAGGCCCCACAGATGGGTAGCATTTCCAGAAATGCTCAGAAGCAATAAAATTAAGCTTCTTCAGCATGCAGTTGTCTGCGGTCCCCTTCTGTCATCCCCTTTGCACCTGCAGCCGTTCCCTGCACAGACAGGGTGCTCTATGGACATGCCTGAAGTTGCCTAACACAGTACTGCCAGGCTGTTCCTGGGAAGGGGATGTCCTCTCCTTAACCACAAGTGCCAGCTGTTGGTCTCAGGAGCATTCCCCGGCCCTTGCAAAATGAGAGTAGCTCTGGCATTGCCAACCTCCTGGCACACACCCCCTCAAACAGCATCTCTTTGCAAGGGGCGATTAAGAAAAGAAGGGATTAGATGGAAAACAGACTAGCAAAGAATTCAGCAAAAAAATAAAATCCAACTACAGGCAAGGAGAAGCAAGGCAGGCTGATGCTGGTATAGCTGTTCCCTGGTGAGAGACTGATAGCAGTGAACTTTGAAGCAGGAATTCTACAATGCGGGGTTATGAATTGATTACTTCACATCTGTGTAAAGTCAAAAGATCATCTGAAACACCAGAGATTTGCAGAGGGAAGTGAGGAAGCACTAATGCACATGGGATAGTATTTAAAATAATTTCCCAGCTGACTGGCTGGCTGCACGGGGGGTAAGGACAGAGATTAATTCCCTGCCTGAGATCCTGCATTTGTGCAAACATTGTTGAGCGCTTGTACAACAGGGAATTCAGGGACGAACACAACCGTATCAAAGCAGCCGGGGTCTTGCTGACAGCCTTGCAAAGGAAGCAAGATGATCTTTGACACCAAGGAAATAAAGCTCCAAGAGACTGAAATGCTGACAGACATCAGCCTCCAAGAGGACGTGTGTCTGAAAACGAAAGCTCTTGAAAGACTTTTGTTCTCAGACTCTCTTCTGCAAGAGAAAAGGCTTTGCCCTATTTAGGCAAAGCTGCGGCAGGCTAAGACCTCAGCATATTTTAAAATCACTTATCCTCAGCTTTACTTGATGTTCTCTTGACTTAACTAAGAAATGTAGTTTTATTTAAAGTACTCCCAGGCCTTTGGCAGCCCACTCCATGGAGAACAAAGCAGTTCCTTGGTTTCCACAGGGGACAGGAGGAAAGCAAGCTCTCCAGTCAGCAGGGAAGAGAGAAGCCCTACCTTGCACCTACAGTAGGTGCAACCAGGCCACTCCTCTTGCCCAGGCCAACAAACAATCATGCCTACCAAAGCAGAAATGAGACCCTCAGTTACACAGTACAGTCACTGAGCCTTCAACCTTCCCTCCTTGCTTGATCACATCCTAAAGCAGGTGAGGAACAAAAAGTCTAATTCCTAGCCACATTTCCCCCCATTGCTGCCTGACAAGGACATCGCAATGAACCAGCTCAAGTATCTGGGGAGTTACTAGTTAAATACAGAAGGTTTTCACTTGCAATAGCAGAAATAATCCAAACCACCAGTCACCACTGAGCATTGATTGCAAACGGCTCTTCAGGCTCTTCAGTTAGCCACAAAGTTATTCAGCCAAACTACCCCAACTTTACCCAGGAGATATGGTACCCTGTATTCTGTGCTCAGGTAGATGAACCTAATGCTCTTCAGCTCACGGTCTTCAACCCTCTACCACTCCTATACGTCACTGCTCAACAACAACACAAAGAAAGCAAAAAAAAAAAAAAGAAAGAAAGAAAAAAAAAGAGGGAAAGAAACACAGAAACTGAGACTCTATTTCAGCCAGTATTTGTTTTGATGCGAGACCCTGGGCAAGCATGTTGTCCTCTAGGTACACCTTTCTCTCCCTCTGTGTCATTTGACTGATTATTCCACTTTGCCATACAGGGTACTTTAAAGCTTGTTTATACAGCTTTTTGAAGATGCAAGGCACAGTGTAAGTGCTAAGTATTATTGTGGCTATTACCTTCCTCACAGGGGGGTTATGAAGCTTTGTAATTGATGTTTGTGAAACAATCCTGTGTCATTGGACGGAATGTGCTACAGAAGTGCAGAGGATTAATACCCTCAGTAATCTGATGTCGGTTTTACTGTTCTGTGCAACACTTAATAAAATGTAATTAAAAACAAATCTAGGCTGATACTGATAGGAAGGATGAGGAGGTGGAACTGGATGCATGTGGGGACAGCCTGCTCTCTGTTAATTAAGCCAAATACCATCAGTCTAGAAGAGAATGCCAAGTGTTTTCCTTTTCTTTGATAACTGTGCATTAACATTAAAGCTGATTTTGGGTAACTAATACTCTCAAGCACCCTAGAAAATCTCATGTTTGGTATTCTTAAATGCAATACCAAACATCTGAAGCAGGATAGCTCTGAGCCCCACAACCCTTTCAGCAGCAACTGGTGCCTTAGGAATTGACTGGATAGAGAGAAATCAGGTGCACCCATTTTTAAGGGCTCCACAATCAGGTAGGAAAATAGATTGGGGAAAAGAAAAAAACAACAACAAAATCCTGTAAACTCACACACAGGACCCCAGTCCCTGGTCTCCATTTACTAGCTTGAAGGAGTAAAGTATCTCTTAATTCCTTCAGATAAAGCATCCTCTCCTTCAGATGTGCAGGATTCAAGGCCCTTCAGTGCACAGGCAGCTACTGATCCTACACACCAAAAACCAGTGGCTCTGTGGGTTAGATGCCAACCGCATTATATTTCTTCCATATGAAAATGACTGAGTCTGTTGTCTCCCACAGCAGCCCAAGTCACCTGTCAGTTGCTTAAGCCCCCAAACCTCCCTTAGGATCAGCTGTGGTTTTTCCCTTCCTCTAAGTCCTTGAAGGCACACTACTGCTTTATTTTTCCAAAGCTGTACGTCAGCTTTGTACCACTACAGCCTTCCAGCTCAAGATGGGAGCACTTATCCTTCAATCAACTAATAAGTTACAGAACCAATGACAGTAACTGAATGATACAAAAGTCCAAAAATGAGTATGTTTTGTTTCCAGCCCAGGTCCAGATTGCATACTGCCTCCATGACTGTGATAAGGAGTCCATCACTCAAGGTCTAATGCTTAAACAGCTCCCAGGCCAATAGCCATCAAATCTACCACTCTTTAGGAAACAGTTCAGGGCCACTGCTTATGCACTGTAAGCTGAAGAACATGGTATTCATCATAATAGGATGGATGATGCTTCATTTAAGGACAGTCTGAGTGGGGAAGCTAAAGGCTGAATGAGTGCTCAGCATCTCTTCAAGCAAATAAATGAGGGGCAAAGAGCAAAAGTACACCCAAGAACTGGGCTGGAAAACACCAAGTATGTGGTAATTACAAAGCAATGACAGACCCCTCCAAACAGCCACATTCATTCTGCAACACTGGAACCAGTCCAGCTTTTTGCTAAATCACAGAAATGTGGCTAACATTAGTGTTTTGCAGTGCAGCTACTTCCATGGGAAACAGAGACAGAGAGGCCTACAGAGAGTTTCCTGGATAACAATTATGATCAAAGAAGGGAAATTGCAAGGAGTTGCTTTAGGTTCTTGAGTACCAGTCTTCCGCCCATCACAGCAAATGCACAGATACTACCTCCTAGCTCACTGAACAAACAAAAAAACCCTCCAGATGCATTCTATATCTGTGTTCCCAGACACATGCCCTGGTACTGGGTGGCAGAGACACAAGGCTATCCTGCCTTCATGCACACAGGTAGCAAGACTCAGAAATCAACAGGATGTTGCCAGCTGTCAACAGGAACACAGACATTTTGGAAAACTGCTAATCAGACTTTACTCTTTGTGCATTTGTCCACATGGCTTCTCATGGTGCTTGGTTTACTGCAAAGAGAAAAGTGTTACTGGTTTTACCCTGCATGTGTGCATACACTTTCCAAAGGAAAATGGATCAGCAGCATTGGAAGAGCTACAGAAAGAGCTCCGGCAACCACACGTATTACAGACAGGAGTCCTGCAGTACCTGCCAGGTCATACAGCCCACAGTATTGAGCCTGGTCAATCTTTAATATGATTCCCTTTAGAAAGGGAAGCATTTTTGAATCAAGAAGCTTGTCCTGACAAGCATCCTGAGTTGTGCCCACAAACAAGGAGGTTAAGACAGAGTGGAAAAGCAGCACCCAAAGTGCCTGTCTTGCAGCACGCTTGGTTTACTTTTGTAACTTGAAGGCACACAGCAAGGGAATCTGAGCTCATCAAGTATCACAGTAATAAGTGTGATTATTAACAATCTTGGCTAGGCTTGACATACCAGCATAGCAGGGAGGAGATTCATCCTCTCTCAGCAGAGGGCTCCATGTGATGGGGGGAAGCTGCACCATCATGAGAAGGACAACAGCCACTCCAGGACTCCATGGGATGGAGTGGGGGCACGAGGAGCTGAACAAACACCTTTCCTCATGAAAGACTCCACACAGTACTCACATCTGAATCCTCAAAAAACACCTTCTCTCCACCCTCACTTCTTTCAGATTCAATATGGATAAAATCCAAAAATAAATAATGTGGCTGTGTCACTTCTCTTTGCTCCTCTCTGCTCAGCACAAAGGATCAAGCCAAATGTCTCCTCTCTATCTTCAGTTCTACAAGGGAGGAGGTGAAGGGGTGTGCTTCATCAGAGGACACTGCTAATGCTTGCTACACAAGACCAATAAGGGCAAAGATTAATATCACCAGCCACTCTGCCAAGAAGTGCAAGGTAGAAAACTGGATGCATACCTCCAGTGTGGAGTCATTAGGACAAACTGTCTCCGACCCCCCCCTCCCCACTGCTGTTCACAATTTTCCATGTCATGCCCACCACGCTCACCTTCACAATACAGTCTTTATCTTATCTCCTCTGCAGCTTGTTACTCCAAGAAGCATTTCCACCACTGAAAAATGAGCACCATTCCTTTCCTATCTGCACTGCTGCCCAGCATGCTGCTCTGACTCAAAGTGTCCAGGGCAGCTACTGGTGCTGCAGAACAAGGGGTGAATTCAGCATCTTCTGCAGCTTGCCCTCAGCAGGGGGATGTCAGACACCCCAGCTGTGAGGAGTCACTTCTCACATTTCACAGTCATTTGTCACATCAAAAAGACTTTATAAATACCCAAGTGATGGAATGGGCTGCTTCTATAAGGAATGAAGTGTATCTTCCTCAGAGGGGGAACATGCTGGTTAACAGGGCTGAGGCTAGAAAGGAAAAAGCAATCTAAACTGATTCACAGCTTCAGAGGGAATTAGGGAAAGCAGAATATAATTACCCAAGTTGGAATTTAGACAGAGCTCATAGAAGGGAAGAAAAAAAATTGTGTACTTTAGTGATCACAAGCAACCAGCAACTGAGTTTTCTGTGCCTTTCCAAGGGGTACAGGTGTGCATTTGATCTCACTCACAGTAAACACTGTTCTTTGAGAAGCAATTTTGAGGCAAAGGAAGACACAGGATTTACACCAATGTAGCTGTCAACTACATTGCAGTAATTTCTCTGAAGAGATCACAATGGTCATAATATCACACATCACATAGATGACCTCTGATTTTGAAACATGCAGGTTTTCAGTCCTTGAACTTCACCAGATTTTTAGAATCCCCATAGCAGATCCTCAGTGAAATATAGACTACTGTCCAACTGCAGCCAAATGTGTTTCAGAATATTCCATATGTGCCACCTCAAGAACCCTTTACAAATCACCCACGGAAGAACAGCAGGCTTGCTGCAGAGTTCTGGTCCTCCTGTCCCAGGCAGTGGCAAAGGGCTTGATCTAACTCCACTGAACCAAGTAAGGCTTTTCACCAGCTCCTCTGCTTGCCCACCCATGGTTACTCAGGACCAACTTCTATCCCTCCTTCACTCCAGGTGCTGGGTAGGTTAGGGCAGCGTAGAGTCCCATCTCTGCCTGGAGGAGAGCACAGGGCTTGGGTCCCTTCCCAGTAACAGCTGGGTCTCATCTCAAGAGCACTAGCACCACATTTGGGATCAGGCAGCTGGAAGTGAACAGGCTGAAGCCTTTGGCTTTCTGTCCAAAACACTACATCCTCAAATTGTGTGTCAGTATGATTCCTAGCAGGCCTGCTGTCACAGCAACAAGAGACCAGGAAAGAAAACGTGAATTACCAAAGCAGTAAAAGCCTTTCATCTCACTAGCTCTGGCACACCGTTGTGCTGAAGCTTCCCTAGCATTTCACAAGCTGTGAGAAGCAGCCAAGCCAAATCTGCTTTGCATTAAAGGACAGCCTGACTCCCACTTGGGTCTGAAACACCACACAGCTGCCTGCAGCTCACACAACGTCCATATGGGGAACAAGTCATGGCTAAAACATCGCTCATAGAACGCTGCCAGCAATGCCAGGCTGGCCCTTTTCCGCCTCCAACCTAGCAAGCACCTGTGAACAAATAAACACAAGGCTGCTGCCCTTCTGCTCCAGCCTGCCCAGAAACAGTAACAAAGCAATGAGGAGGTCTGCCAGGAGGAATTCATTTCATTGTTTTTAGTGCTTATTATAATCCAATTTAAAAAATCCCCAAGTCTTCACAAAAATAAAAGTGTCACAGACTAAAAGATTTAAAAACATGCACAAGAATAGGAAACGGTTGCAGCAGGCTTGGCTTTACACCCTCAGTCACATGTCCATTCTTAATGGTAAAGCAGTGTGGTGGGAGATACGGTTATTTCCAGTCCACTGCAGACTGGGGGAAGTGCTGGTCACAAACACCTAGGAAGAGTCTTGCACTGACCTTGGGAAAAGAGGAAACTGGTGATGGGTTTTCTGTCTCTAATACGTATGGATCCAATTCCACCTTCCGCTGCAAAACTGTAACATTCACTGCAGTCGATGGGAATTACACCTATTTAATAGACGGCAGAATTGATTTTGTGATCTCAGGTGTCTGGGCATGCAAGATTTCCAGCCCACATAACTTTAGATAAAAATCCTGCAAACTCCAAGATAATGAAGTCTTTGAGATTCCACAAACACTCCCTTACTGAGCAAAGCTCAGAGGTGGCTATAGCTCAATGCAATCAGGAGTTTTTGCTAAATTACCTTGGGCCAGAAACACTGCAGATCAGGACATTTCCAGCCAGGCTAGAGACTAATGCCATAAGAATTGCTACCTAAGGGATATTTTTATTGCTACTCCATTGCTCCTGGGCAAAATGCAAAGGGAACGATGTGTACACAGCACTACAATCCCCATCTAAGAGTTGAACCTGAGCTTCACATCAAGCTGTTTGACTTTACTCTGCAAGCTTTGCTTGTCACAGTGCAAATGCAATGATGTATTTAAGGAGATCCTGTTGCCAGACAGAAAGAGTGAGAAAGACAGCAGGAGCAGCTGTCGCCTGCTGAGATACGGCTTTGTAACTTAGTCGGTGTCACGTTGAGGACTGTGAAGTGCTTGACAGGAGCAACAGAAGGTCACAGATACGTATCTCACTAGTAGATCTTGGCACCTCGATCTAAGCATCTCAGGGAAGCAGGGATGCTCCTGCCTTCCCTTGGCTTTACTCTCCTTTATGTTCTCGCTGAGCTTCTGAGGGCAAGAGGCTGTGCTTGACTAAGCAGGTGCCTGGCAGCTGGGAGAGTCTGATGGAGAAGGAATGACAAAGTCCTGAGAGAGGAGGACAAGCACTGACACCTTTTCTCCCAGAGCCTCGTACCTTTCTAGCAGCATGAGAATTCTCACCATGTTGGCAATGCCAGCCCACAGCAGACCCAAAGGCCAGCCCTTAAGTCATCTGTAGGACTCAGAGCATTCAAACAAGATCTAAAACCTGTTTCCTTTGCAGGACACAGCCTCTCCTCTTGCACTGTGAGCACTCACAAATGTCACTGCTCTCACCAACTGCAGGTCCAAAACTGTCCAACATGTGGAGCCCCTCAGTCTCCTGAAGGAAACAAGGTTATGCTAGAGGTGTAGGACACATGGCTGACACAACAGCAGAGCAAACCCTGAATGACAGACCTGGGGCCAGCATAGCCATGAAAGCCAGCTGGGGAGGCTTTGCACCACAATGACTGCCAGCACCACCCTCCCATTATCCCAACAGGGCAGAATGTGGTAGGTGGATCCTGCAACAAGGAAAGCACAGGGCCTGCTACATAACCTCTCCAATAGCAGGTTTCAGGCTACAGAACACGCAACCTGCAATAACCTCCTACTCAGTGCTTGAGCTAGAACCCTCACAGTAGAGGTTACTATTCACCTCTTCTCCCTTCACAGGCTCCCTCCTTCCTCATAAAACTAAGCACATGTAGGCTGTTTCACGGTTTGTCTCTCCCACAATCAGTCTGCTTGCCACAGAAATGCATTCATGTGGGGACAGAGCCTGGTACCAGTTTAATGGTGCATTGCAGCATCAAACATCACTTGAACAGGGCAGGAGAAAGAAGAACATTAAATGTGATCTCACACCAGACACTAAAACCCTCCTGCGATCATAAAACCCAGAACAGAACAACAAGCCCATGGTATGTTTTTTTGGGGGGGAGATGGGGTGGTCTCTAGGTAACAAGCCAGGTCCAAAAATAACCACAATACCAGATATTCACACCAGTGCAGTTAGCAAGACAGCATTTTGCCATTTAGCTCCATCAATGCTACTCAAGCACTGAGAGATGTTTCCATTTTTTCCCAGACCAGGGATCAACTGCTGTATCCTGTGCTCCGGCCCCACAGCACTGCCTAGGATGCTTACAGCCCTAATTCACCAGGGTAGAAAGCAGCAATAAAAGGCCGAGGGCTCACAGCGTCCTTGCATATGTGACAGTGGCAACAGTGCTGCTGAGTAAATATGGTTACACTAGTTCCTACTAAAATGTATGAGCTAGAGACCCCAGCAGGCAGATTTTCTGCAGCTGTGAGGAAGGGCTGGTGGTACAAAGCTGTGAAGAATGAGAAAGCAGTAAAGCTGGGAGCCCTAAAGCTTCAGTCCTTTGCAATGTACCAGCAAGACAGCACTGCATACTCTGCTGCTGTCTCAGACAGTGCTCATCTGCCCAGCAAAGCTGCTCCCATTGGTCTCCTCCACTGCAAGCAAACACATCCTTAACTTGGAATGGGGCAGCAGTGAGGACCAGCTGAGAGAGCTGCTCCTTCTTCACAGAATCAGCCTCAGATTAGGGGGAGGTGCAGCCCCTGGAGCTTGCCCATACTCTTAGGCTTGTGAAGCATGAGATTCACAGCTGGAGAAGATGCTGAATGGAGCAGTTCCTCCCCTCCTGAGTCACACTGAGTCCCAGCAATGTGGGCAGGAGTCACACACATAGGCAGATGTGCGTGAGCTCTGCAAGGGATAGAATTCACATCTCAAGGAACTAACCCTGCCAGCATACTTACCTCGCAAAAAAAAAAAAACAAAAATAGACTTTGCAAGATGCTAAGGGGAACACAGCAATACACACCAACAGAGATGGTGGAGAGAAACGGGTGCTGTTTTTCCAGAGTCCTGAACCAGACAGGAGCCTGGTACAATCACTGGGAGAAACATACTGTACCAGTTCTGCTTAACAGCACAGTAGGCTGCGGTTCTGGGACCTGTCACAGGCTGCTGTGCATCAGGGACATGCTGGGTTTCAACAGATATCTTGTGTACTTTCTCAGTATCATTTTCCAAGCTGTTTCTCTACAACTGTGCTATAAAGCTTTAAACATCAATTGAAGGAAACAGCTTGCTTCAGTCCCTCCCTTCCACTTCCCTGGGTGGGACAGTCACCCATAGCATTCTCTCCCTAGAAGAAGCCAAAGCAGCGCTAATAGCCCTCCTGTGTGCTCTTGCTCCAGCAGTCTCCTCTTGCCAGGCTGCTGCATGGTGATATATGTGCACAGCATCCCCATGGGAGCAGCACACAGCTCAACACCAGCATAGATCCATCTCAGCACAGAAGCTTGCCTTCTTTGCTGCAGGACCCAGCTCTGCAGAGGACAGGCAGAAGTGTTAAAGTCATAACAGGAACAGTTCAGCTCCCTCCTACAGCCACAGCCCCAGGAGGAGGTAGCAGAATGAAAGGGCAGCACATCCAAACCAACATGAAGGACCCACAGCTTGGCAACTCCATTGCGTGAGTCATTCTTCTTTGTGCTGAAGCCCTGGGAACCGTTCACTCTTAAGGCAGGAATTGGACCAATTAGCTGGTGCAAAAGGCTTAAAAATCCATCACCCGATGGGAACCAATCAATGGTGCATATCAAGGAACTGGCACCTTGGATTTTAATTGCCCCCCTCCTCCCTCCTTCCCCCTAGCCTGCTTTGCTCTGGCAGCCTGGCACAGGACTTGCTCTGCTGTCTAGAAGCAATGCTGCAAGCTGGAGGAACGGGGCTTCCCTCAGGAGTGAAGTGGGCATGGGACTGAGAAACCCCTTCCCCAGCAGCCAGTGCCTCAACAGAGGAGCCTGCCCTGTGCTGTACCTCCTTCCAGCACCTTAGCAAGCTCTCTGCTAACCATAAAAGCAACAACAGCATGCTCCACAGCACTGATACCATTAAATACTCTCCTAAATATTACAAAATGCTGTTGTCATCATTCCCACACACACTCCACTCATGCTATTGACTGCAGGGACCTCTGCTTGGCTGCTTTAAAAATCCCATAAAGTTTTGCACTCTTTCCCAACGCTGGAGTTAGTGCTCTCCTCAGGATTCAGGCCTGCTCCCTGAAAGTTATGGCCAAGTCAAAAATAAGCCTGTGGTCTAGAAACTGAACAGACTTAAAATTTAAGGTGCTAATTTATTTATTCCTTCCTATCCTCTCTCTCCCTTATAGAGTTCCTATGACCATCACTAAGTTAAAGCAAGTATAACAAGGCTGAGGAGAATTCCAGCCAATTTCAAAGGCTAAAAACAGCAGACAGAATAACTCACCCCATGACTCTCCCTACTCTTTGTTTTGCAAAGGAAGGTTTTTCTCTCCTGCCTCTTTGCATGAAGAATTCTTCCATGTTAGGCTCCTGTATTCAGGCAAGTACTAGAAAACAGGCAGCATGGTATCACAGACTAGTATGCAAGCCCAGCGTATGCCATATATATAGGTCAGCTCATGTTTAGAGATCTCCTCCAATTCTTACATATTTCAGCATGATGTGTGTCAAGTCAAGCATGTATTTTTCCAGTCTCTCAGATACAGAATGCATAGTCTGTGTAAATCAGGGCTTTCTAAATTAGCTCCCCACTTCTCCAACCACAGTTTTACAGCTGTACCATCACCAGGACAGGTAGGCTAAACCCAGACCTGGAAGTCTTCAGATTGACACAGCGACCATCAGAAAGCAATTGGCATTAGACCTGCTGGTGACTCAACAGACAGTGAAAACCATGAGCCTTGCTAACCTTGTCAGGTTTTTCTATTGCTATTGAAACTTTCAGTAACTCTTGATAGATGCAAGCACTGATTTAAGGGATCCCAAAATGGTTTCCTTGTCTGGATAACTGCTGAAACAACAACGTAACAGGAAGCCAATGGGGAGAGGAGTAAGAAGGTGAGCTCTATGTCTTCATGGAGATGGAACCTTTGGGTGGAAGCTGGGTCCCAAAGCCTGTTACCAGGCAACTTCTGTCAAACCCCAATAAAGCATTGGGATCCAAGGAACTCCTGCAGTGGACTCTTCACTTGAGAGTTACAACATCCACACTGTTCTTCTCCAGCAGGGGATATGATGATCAAGGCAGCTGTAAGCCCAGTTGGTCCATACTGAAAACCACAAAAATTCAGTAACCTGCAGAGCAGAATGCATGTACAAATGAATATATCGTAATGGCACAAGAACACGTCCCTACCAAGGGATGCAAAGAGCTGTCGCACTCCCCTTGACATGCCAGCCTGCAAAGCTCTCAGATAACCCAAAGAGACAGACAGAGGGTGCCCAGCCCACAGTTTAATCAGGCTTTTTGTTCAGCCAAGTCGCCTGGCTCAAGCTTGATTCCCACTTGACAAGCACCAACCCGCAAACCCCCACAACAGGGCCCCCCTCTATATATTGTGCAAATTGGAATACAAATCAGAGGAAAAAGCTTTCCTCTGTTTGAACAAATTGCTATAGATTCACCCCCGTCTCAGGTCAGAGCCCCCGATGGGAAATATTTTCACTGGCTGACTGCTAATAGACTCTGGAGCAGCCATTGGATCAATACCTGAATAAGAAAATTAGCCAAAGCACACAATCTGATTTTGCCTTGTTTTGAATTACAGCAGGCTTGTGTTTATTTCACTCCCGTTTCCCTCCTTCCCTCTCTAGCACGCTTCCCCAGCCTTGCTCCCTGGTTACCTATCTATCACATCTAGTCAGATTTGTGGGAAAATAATAAAGTACGTGCAGGAAGATGTAATGCCTTTAGAAAAATGTTTACATGCATTAATATTTTCTACTGAAGCTGCAGCACTGCCACTCCCTCAGAGGAGACAGCTCAGAAGCAGCACTAAGATTTGCACATACATACATACTCTCCCCACACTCTCAAAAAAAACCATATGCAAGCCATTCAGGGGATCTGCAAAGCATGAGCATGGACTGGCTACGCACTGCACTCCTTTTCAGAAAACCCAGGAGGGTCAGCAGCGAGGTTTCCACATTGGAAATTTAAAAATGACAACAAAAATAATAATAAAATTGGAGCAGAGTTATTTTCTTCAGCTGTTTGTGGCAAGAGATGTGTATCACCACCTGGGCCAGATATCAGATGCATTGAGGGTGAGACAGACACTCAAAGTCTCCTTTCTTCTTTGAAAGACTTCATCAGCAAGCAACCAGTAAAGTGGATGCCTTTCACACCGAGTCAGAGCTATGTTTTTGACACCAGGACACATAGGCCTTCCCATCTCCCTGGTCCCTTTTCACATGCCTATTCATTCTAATCTGGAAACGGCTCTACAAGAGAGGGAGAGACAGAGACAAAGAACAGATACTAAGCACATTAGGAAAATAAAAATGCTACCACGCCAACTGTTCAGATAGGGCACATTGCCCAGATAAAATTCAGTGGGAGTAAAATAAAACCTACTTCCTACCCTAGCTTCCCACTCTCCATGCCACCTACAATTGTGTCAAATGAAGAGAGAAAGCAAAACCAGATCTTCAGCTTCCTGCTCCAGCATTTCATGCTGTGAAGCAAGGCTGCCAACTGGGCACCCGTGGAGAACTCGAAGTGTGAAGAAACCCTAGGGCATCCAACGTGAGATGAGGTCCCCTTGTCACATTAGCACACCGCAAGTGTCTTTGAACTAAACAGTCTGAACAGGACCTGAAGTTCCTTTTACAAAGCATTCTGAGAAACCATGCGTCTTTCTTCCTACCCAGTCATTTGTTGCTATGCCCCAGGGACGCAACCAGCTCATGCTGACAAGTCGCACAATGCAGGATGCCTGCTGGACACTCCCTGCTTTCCTATCAAGAAAATTGGAACTGGGTACCTCAATCAACCCACTGCAAAATGTGTTTGTGTGTATAATACACATAATATTCATATTACATATGAACACATCTAATTATAAACACACAAAGGATTTTCTCCCTGTTGTATGTGGGCAGAGGGTTTACTGATATTTTGCACCACCATCCATGCTTGTTTAATCTTTTTTGTTATTTTCACAGAAGAATACTAATTATGGCCATTACTGGAGATCAGGTTGGGTATTAGGAAAAGCTGCTCAGAAAGAGTGGTGAGGCATTGGAACAAGCTGTCCAGGGAGGTGGAGGAGTCACCGTGACTCCAAGAACCACCTGGATATGACACTGAGGGAGATGGTTAGAGGGCATGGTCGGGATGGGCTGATAAGTTCAACTAGGTGATCTAGAGATCCTTTCCAACATTAATGATTCTATGAGTATGCTATGCTGCATATAAAATGGAAAGTGTAGAAATGTGTACCAGTGCATCTCCCATTTTCCTTTTTGCCTTCGTGACAGGCTTCACCAGGATTGTGCTAATTACAGCAGGGTTAATCAAAGCACTTTAGAAACACAAAACTCCCATTAGCCATAAAAAAAAAAAAAGAGTTTCATCCTGTGGTTTGTCAAACTCCAGCAGAGGGGAACAAAGATCTCATGGAACCCCTATCCTTAGATATGCTCAGAATTTAGTTGGAGAACACCACAAGCAACCTGTCTTAACTTCAGAGTTGGATCTAACCTCAGGCTTAGTCCTGCTTGCAGCAAACAGCTGGACTAGATTACTCTAGAGGTCCCTTCCAACCAGCAGATCTGTAAGCTATCATTTTTCCTTTAAAAAAAAAAAAAAGCAGATTTTCTTCTCACTCCTGCATATTGTGCTGATCTTTACTGTTTCCATTTGATTACCATAAAAACCAGAAATCTCATGTTTCCTGGACAATGGCCACAGAGCTCCCAGAACAACACAAAATGTCACAACTTCCCTCAGGCAGGAATTCCAAGGGAATCTAACAGATTATCAGATATATGAAAGCAGTTCTCCCAAGATGGGTGAACAATGGATTTGTTATAATACCTACAACCATACTGGTCACCTGACACCCCCCTGTAGAGTCTGTGGGCATGCATACTCCTTGAGAAGAGCCACCAAGTACTGGAGAGGATGAATAGATTAGCTCTAGAAGGAGACGTGCTCCTGAGAGACTGTACGTGACCTTTCTTTCCTTCCTATTTAACTAGAAAAGAATTGCATGATATCCTCATCTTTGATACAAAGGAGGCTGAACTCATCTCTATTCAACCTAACCATCTCCAGATGTTGTAGAAATATTGTAATTCTACACTAATGAGGAAACAACAAAACACTGATCCAGCAGTGACGTGTGCTCTAAGCACAGGAGTACCATGAGAGCACAGCATTCTCTTCCCATCTTGGCAAGTTTAGTGCCTGAAGGGATTCTATCCTGGTACATAGAGAAGTAGTGTTTTTTGGCTTCCTTTCAGTGTCTGCACTGGGCTGATGAGCAGTTTGGCCCAACTGGTGCTCACGCTCCAGGAGATGCACTAACCCAGAATACGCAAGCAGCAGAACATCTAGAACTAGTTTTCCTAGAGGGTGATGGGAAGACGGACAAATTATCTGGGAATGTATCTGC
>JAOWBP010062830.1:0-35513 GCA_028571105.1 Tragopan temminckii
GGTTAACACTTATCCTCTCCTTACTCACATTCCTATACAATGGTTAACCCTTATCTTGTCCTCTCCTAACTCAAGACTATTTTTTGTAAGATTGAATGACATTTAGCAGCCTCATTTTCCCTTGTTGTATAAATTGGCACGTTATGATGTTTGCAAAGAAACGGGTTGACTTATGAACGAATATGAAAACTGCAGTATTTCTTCCCTATTGGAAAAGCTGCAGCTTGCAAACGAAACCTGCGTTAAACCAGTAGCGACAGCAAGTCAAAGCAGATGGAGAGTACTCCTGACTGGCGTGTTTCCTGCATACGTGCAACAGACGCTTAACTGTCTCAGATAGCCGCAGGGGCCATTTAACAACGCCAGGCTTTAAAAATCAACAGGCCTTAGTTACCTGCTAAGTACTGTGCTAACTTCGTGTTTACAGCCACTTAATCCGTCAAAGCTTTTGCAATCAGTCTCACCTGCCACTGCAGTGTATTTGCTGCCTCTTTCTCTTTCCTAGCACTCTGATAATTTTACATTTCACATGACTGTGCTATTCACTTGAAAAAACTTTATGTTGTTTAATAATGTAGGATGGTGCCACTTAACAGTTTGGAAATGGCAGCTACAGGCAGCTCCATAAACTAAAAGTCAGTCTACAAACAAAATGCGATGAATGATTTGTTTCACTGAAGATCCCAGAAAACAGGTATTCACAGTACAATACAGTAGGAATTTTGTTAGTACCTATTAAACAAAGCTCCCAATGCAGAAGTTAGCAGGAAAGCTAGCATCCAAGAATGAATTTGTTTCTATTTTTCACGTATTTTTCACCTTCAGCTGAAGGTTAACTCCCATTCTTACATTAATAAGTTTGTCCTTTGGGAAAATTGTCCTTCAGTTTGCAGTTCTGGATATCTTTAGAATGACAATACTAGCAAATTATAAGTGAAGAGTGTCTGGTTTTAAATGCAGGTAGTATTTCTGTGGCCAAAGTTAGCAGCAGCAGGAGAATCATCGGACACGTGTATCCTGTATATTTTTTCGGCTGCATAGCATGTGGGCACTGGAAGTGCAAGTTGAGATTTTTCTCTCTTGCAAGGCCAACAGATATAGCTGAAAAAAATATTTTTATTGTCCTTCCCATGTGCTGAGGCCACCACAGCTACAGCACTGTTTCTCTAGATCAATCTGAGGAAGCAGCATTAGAATAGGGCAAAAGTTGGCTCTCTTCAGGTTTCAAGGCTTCCTATTGATGTTTCTTTTAGTTTTGATTATCATAGACGGATGATTTTTATTTGAGGTTTAAGATTTGAACAGCCTCTAGATGGCGTGCGGCCAAATCTGTGCAACTACCACAAACGCGACGGTCAGGAGAAAAAGGTCTGATGGTCTTTGTTAACTCCTCTCTTCCAATTAAAAAACTCAAACAGAAAATGATGTTCCTCTTTTCAGTAGCAAACCCATTTCAAAGGAGCAGCCCGTGGCCATTTTACGGGGGGTTCACTGCATATAAAGGATTTTTAATAAAATTAGCAAATTCTTCTAACGTGGAAAATGTATCAGTTATCTCTTAAGTAGTTTCAGATGCAGGCATGGTACTATCCTATAGTTGCAGGCATCCCTGTGAAATTGAAACTCTTGTTGCTCTGCTACTTCAATATACAATTAAATGTAGTTTGTTTTTCAAGTGTTTATGGCATTCGGCAGTTCTATATCCAATTATCTCTGCACTGTTAACTCCAGGACAGTCAGCAGTTACCCACTGCCAGAGGAAGTGATGACACATGTGATGACCTGATTTCACGTTAGGTGTATCCATTTAAGGATAATTTAATAATTTATGCAATTTGAGGTTAATTTCAATAACCTCTTTGTATTTCACAGTTATTCTTGTAATACGAAAACAATTCTTTACAAAGTTAAAATAAATATTTTTTATAAAGTTTATCTTCTATGGACAAGACCATTTCCCCCCACTTTGGTCAATGCCACATGCCATCTTGCTTCCATGAACACATCTGAACACGTGAGGTGCTGGAGCTGAAGAGCAGACCCTGTAGTTTCTGCTTAATAGCTATCAGAAAGCACACAGCAGGAGTGCAAGGGAGAACATTAAAAAATGTGTTAAGAATAGTATGTAATGAAAAATCCAAAGTAACAAATTTCCTTTAAAAACAAAAGACAGACTCTTCAATGGTGCCCAGCTAAAGAACAAGAGGCAATGGGCAAAAACTGGAACACACGAAGTTCCATACAAACATGAGAAATAACTTATTTACTGTGAGGGTGACAGAGCACTGGAACAGGCTGCCCAGAGGGTGGAGTCTCCTTCTATGGAGATATTCAAGACCTATCTGAACGCTGTCATCTGAAATCCGGGAAGAAAACTTTCTAACCACAGTGTGGTGTTTACTCCTCACAATACATACCAGCTGACTTGACAAATGAAGCGTGTGTTCTCAGAGTTCAAGTCCTACATTTGAACAGGTAAAACATACATGTGCAATATACTGACATATATTTTCATTCTTTTCCAAGAACTCATTAATATATGCTAACGTCCTTCTGGGTATGCCTGATAGGGGTCTATATGGTGGTCTTAGATCACTTACTTCCTCCTCATTTTTTCATAATCAGCTTAATCATGGTCACTTTTAGTGACCTTTAGCTGTTTTTTCCCCAGTTCGGCAAATTTTTGTTGCTTCTTATGCAATAATGTGCAATTTTCTATCTTAGTGCACTGTAACCCAGAACAATATATGTGAAATCCAAGGAAAAAATCCTTGCTTGTGGTGGATGCAAAGATAGAAGTAGTCTGTTATGGTGCCAGTGCTCCTCTGTAGCAGGATCAATGAGAAAAACAAGGCTGTTGACACAATAAGCAAAGCAAAACTGCAGAGTTTTAGAACTAACACTTATTGATTCATTTTGCTAAACTAATGTATTGGTCGTTAAACTCTTGCTAAACCAACTTATATCAATGTAAACCGGCCTATATCAATGCCTTCCTACAGTTCTGTGATTCTGTATGTCAGAATACCCACATTATCCCATTTCATTATCTCCTGCTAGATGGACTGAAGTTTATATTCTCCACCTGAGCAGGAATAATGCAGCCCATTCATGCTCTTAAAGCATGGTGTAGAAAATCATAGAATGGCCTGGGTTGAAAAGGATTTTAAAGATCATGTAGTTTCAACCCTCTGCCATGTGCAGGGTCACCAACAACCAGACCAGGCTGCCCAGAGCTACATCCAGCCTGGCCTTGAATGCCTCCAGGGATGGGGCATCCACAACCTCCTTGGGCAACTTGTTCCAGTGCTTCATCACCCTCTGTGTGAAAAAAATGTCACAACAGGGCCTGTTTTTGCATCGACTGCACATGCTGGATTTTCCTTCCATAAAATGAAGTACTACTTCCATACAGTGGAAGCTACACTTCCATAAAGTGAAGCACTACATTCATGGACTGAATACACCTTGTGATTCCCTATTAGGATATGTGTAAGTATATTAAAGGAGACAGCATGGTAATTGTTCACCACAGTAATAAGCACCGTAAACACTTGCAGACTTTGGTCAGAATAAGTGCAGAATCTGTAGAACAAGAGACTAAATGTCCTGTTTGCCACAGTAAGGAGTGAGTTAAAGTAAAAGTCAACTGTGTTTAATGATATAATGCCATGCAAAGATGCAGACAAACCTGATCTGAAAAGATTATGGCTAGTTTAGAACTTGGCATGGAAGGAGTGGCAGTAAAGTGAAATGGTTATGAAAAGCTACAGTGAGTATGCAAAGTGAGTGCGTTTCTACTGAGACAAGCTGCCTCATTTTGCAAAAGCCAGAAATTTGATGGAACAGACATGCAAATCTATGCCAAAAGGTACGCCATGATCAACAAAGTCTTCCTGCTTGGAGTCCTTGTATGCAGTATTGCCAGGAGCTTCTCATTATTGCTGCAGACAGCTTCACACACAACATGAGTGCGAAGCAGCAGCTGTTCTTTTCTACAGTTACTTGGGAAATGTGGTACCCATCAGAAAGTAAGATCATTTTTGTAGGAAAGACTCTGTGCAAAAAGCATAGTACTGTCCTTCACTGAAATCATTTATGCTGAAGAACGACTTGTGCTGGTTTTCTTCAAACAGAGGAATTCTAAAACAGCCATCAGAACAGAGATAGAGACCTCTCCGGAGAGAAAACGTGAAAGCATTTTGTTTTAAAGACAGAAATACAGCACATGAGTCTTCATAAATGTGTATAAAAATAAAGCTTGTAAAGATCCTAATTCTAATCTCCAGTACCCTCATGAAAACTAGGAGAAAGCTTCTGCCAGCCAGTGGAAATGCATTTCAGGAGGAAGCTCAGGAGAATTTAAGAAGTACAATGAAGTGTAAGAAGTACATTGGGGTGTAACAGCTGAGGAACATAAGGGCTGCTGAACTCAGACCACAAACTTAACAAGGCAGGAACTGCTTCTTTGTTTGTGGCTAGTGTCATACTCCTCAATTGCCACTGCTATTACCAAATGAGAGTAGAACTGAAAGCCCTGAATTCTGCTCATTCAAAACAGAAAAAGAACTGCATGTTCTCAGAATACCTTAGAATAGAAAACTGAATTCTCATGAGCTGAAATAACAGAAACCCTACTACAACATGTCAAGCATCAGTGAGTTGGTTACATTTTACTTTGGTCATAAGTTGTGTCCAGTACTATCTTTTTATGCAGTCTCCTGCTTTTGAAAATTGGATTAGTCATTTCCATAATTAGATGATTCAAAGACTCTTGAAGAACGAAAATGAGAAAAACACCAGTGCTGCAATAAACACGGTTCTGAAAACACTGGCACAGGCAGAACTAAGTAGTCAACCTACATCAATCTGTCTCACAGTGACATATTTCCCTGCTTTTGTTTGTAATAACCTCTGAATATTAAGTAAGTCTTTCCACAGTTTCGGTGTGCCAGAACAATGCATCGAATGCTGCAATTGGAAAATGAAGGTCATGAAATGCCAGTGAATAATAGAATAATTCCTAGTTGACTCCTGTAATGGCCACAAGGAGGAAAATATTTTAAAAAGACAAAGTAAAACAAGATCAGATGTTGGTTTAAAAGACAAAATGTATTTAATGATTTAATGTTGGCACCAAGGGAAGAAACAGACTTTCTGTTGATAATAATGAAAACAGGTGAAGGACTTCAGTCTCCTAGAAATGCAGTGACCTGAAAAGCTGTATAACCAGGAAAACTACAGGAAGCAATGAGAATGTTCAGTCTTACTGTACTAAGCCTTTGTTCACTGCTATTTGTCACTAAAGATAGAAAGGTAGTCCAACAGCACCAAAAGCTTTGTCAGCCACTAGAACATCTAAACATGTTTCTTAAGCAGCAGGATCCAGGACTTCTGAGGAGCTGAGTTATCTGCCACATTTCTGATAGAAAAATGAATCAAAATTTTAGAAAGAAGTATCTGCGGAGAAAAACTACATACTCTGGATGTGCATTTGAAAAATCATACTTTTTTAGGCCAACAATAATTTGCCACTACACCCAGATGGTCACATTTCTTTCTCTTACTTTTTTTCTCTCTCTTTTTTTTTCCTGTGTGTGTGTAGCTCAGCAAGACTGTGCAAAGAACCGGTCTCAGTGTGCTCCTTTTTCTGTATCTCAAAGTCTGTCTGGGTCATGAGTAATGGAATCAGTGAATAACCCAGGAGCTATTGGTTTTGAAAACTGTTTTAAATGCTGTCTTCATTTGTTAAAGAATTTACCAGACCAAAGGAGAACACTTCATTGTAAATCATGAGCAGCAATATTAAAATCATTGTAGTCACATCATGACAACATTGCATGGAATCAGTATTACATGGAATAAATTTAAGCTAATAACTACTTGAAGGCAGAACAGAAAATCATACAGTTGACATAAAGGCTCTGAAAAGTGTCTTTACCAAATCCAGCAGAAGTCCTATTATGGACAAGCTGTGCTTAAAAACAATACTTTGATCAGGACAGCTGAGAATTGTCTGCAGAGAAGGATACAGGATGAACAGGGAATTAACCATAAGCATTACTGAAAGGCATTCACCTCTGTATATCCTTAACATCAAAACAGAGGATAAAGGTTTCTAGTTTCAAAATAGAAAAAAACCTGTATTTTTAAAATATGTTAATGTGTGAATTGTTGATTTTCTTTATCCCCGTGTGCTTTTTTTCCTAAATATGTTTGAAATTCAGATTTGTTAGAATACCTTTTGAAAAGCCATAACACTAGAGTGAAAATTCTTTCTCTCTCAGTACTGTGCAGATTCACGTTCACATTCAGAGCGTCACTTCAGCTGCGGGCAAAGCAACTGTTCAGTGGGATGCAGATCTAAATCCAAGTCCTGTTCCTATATATACTCTTTTAAGTGTTCTTTGTGACCCAAAGGTGAGCTTGAGGCAATGGGTCAAATTCCAACCACATCCTGTCAGACAAATGACAGCAAATCCCTGTGAAATCAGGACAGCCAAAGTAACACACATGAGAGTAGCGGGGTCTTTTTGGTAGAAGTTCTTATCTGTCCACAGAACAGTTTTGGACACTTTTCCTCCCACCTTCCAGTCAGCTGGAGGACAGCTTTGACAGCTATACCATTTCTGCAATTGCACGTCCTCAGGGAAGCCATCTACTGACACAGGGAACCGTGTCCTCTTCCATTGCTGAGTTCCTCTGGGTCCTGGGCAGCCCCCAGTCCTGCAGATGTGGTGTACTGGCAGCGTTTGGATTGTATTTGGCAAACATTCCTGTGTTAAAAGAATCTGCAGGGTGCTCGCAGCTGAGGGCCACTTGCACACAAAGTGCTCATTTGGAGAGAGTGACTGTGCCAGCTGCAGACGTAGATTTAGCATTGTGGGTTTTATGAGCCTTTGAAGCTAACCCCAGAACAATTGTCAGCATTTACAGTGGTGATTTCTAACATGCCACTGGGGATCACTTCATAATCACAAAGAAAAGAAAAATAACCACAAAAGTAGAAGCTCTGCCAGAAAAGAAGTAGACTAAGTCAGGCAGATGGTAAATATTAACTGAAAGGACATCCAGATTTGTGATTTTCTTTTTCCTTAACAGCAGTATCAACAAACAAGAAAACTCATCATAATCCTCCAATTAACCATTCAAACATGTAATCTCCCTGTTAGCCTTAGGTGGCTTTTCAGCACCATTAACTTTGTCTGTTACACCAGCAGGGCAAGGGGATCTAAGTGGGAACACCACACTTCCACAGACTTAACTATGTAGTGTTGTCCTCTCCCCTAAGAGCATACTTACAACACACAGAACACCTGAGTTTTGACTTTGATCTTTTTTTTTTTTTTTTTTTTTTTTGGATGCACTGTTTTCAGTTCTAATCTTATGCCAGGAGATTATCTGCTTGTCTATAGTCTATTAAATAGAGCTGTGCAAGAAAGTGAGTGAGTTGGTTCAAGCACTATATATAAAACTACTGTTGGTTCAAGCACTATATATAAAACTACTGTTCGACTATTAAGGGAAACTGTTGAACTCTCCTGCCAAGGAGCACATTCTGGGAGAAAACTGTAGAAAGCTCTTTTCCTAACCCAACGAAAAAATGAAGAGAACAAAGAAAAGGAGGAGGATTCAGTGATGGGCCCGATTCTGCCCTGTAATTATGGTATAAAAATAGGAATGTGGTTTTCTCCTACAACCCAGGGACTGATCAAGGATATTATCCCATCCACCTACTTAGGGTCAGGCCAAGGCAGAATTATGGGAAAACTTATTCTACTTTTAGCAAAACCTCTGCCACAGCAGTGATTCCATTTGCAGCCCCTGGCGCCTGCATCAGGGGCAGAACCACGGCCTCAAGTCCATGTGGCAAGGACTGGCCTTCCTCCAGCTTGTTCAGGTCCAGCAGCTTATGGACCAGCACAGCCGTCTGTGCAGCCTGAGCTTACTCCATGCCAATTCCTGTGGGCCTGATCATACGTACTACTTCCTGGGGCTTGTTAGTTTGAAGTAAGCACAAAACCCAAAGGCAGTGCGCATGCCCTGCCACTACAGAATTACTGAAACATCACACTAGTAATGTGGTCTCCACATCCTACCTCAAGGGCGTAAAGGCCACACATGCTGCTCTGTGTGTTTGTGCTGCTATTAGTAAAGATTTCAGAGTAAAATATCCTGACAATTCTTAGCTACTTTCCTCTGCTCATCTCAGAGCAAGCTTGCACATGTACATTCTGAATGATGAACCATACAATGTTACGTGGGACAGTTTCAAATGCTTTGCAGAAGTCCAGATTGATACCGTCAGTTGCTTTTCCTTTATCTACTGGTGTGTAGTTATTACAAAAGGTCATCAAGTTTGTCAGGTATGACTTGCCCTTGGTGAAGCCATGTTGGTTACCACCAATCACCTCATCTTTATTTTCCATGTGCTTTAGTAGAGCCTTTTGGATGATCTGCACCATGATCTTGTTAGGCACAGCACTGAGATTGGCTGGCCTGCAGTTCCCTGAATACCCTTTTTTTCCTTTCTTGTAAATAGGGGTTATGTTTCCCCTTTTCCAGTCAGTGGGAACTCCACCAGACTGCTATGACCTTTCAAATATGACTGATAGCGGCTTGGCAACTTCATCCGCCAGTTCCATCAGAAGCCATGGATGGATCTCATTGTGTCCCATGGACTTGTGCATCTTCAGGTTCTTTATATGGTCTTGAACCTGATCTTCACTTACAGCAGGTAGATCTTTCTTCTCCCCTTTCTTATCTTTTCTTTCTGCAATATGGGTAATATTTCTAGAGTCCTAGCTGGCAAAAACTGAGGCAAAGAAGTCATTGACGCAGCTTTCTCTGCATCCCTAGTGACCAGGTCTCCAATTCCCCACTGCAGAGGACCCACATCTTCCCTAGCTTTCTTTTCATCACTGATATAGACATTCTTTTTTTCCCATCTATGTCCCTGTCTAGATTTAACTCCACCTAGGCTTTAGGTTTCCTAACTTGGTCCCTGGCTGCTTGGACAGCCTCTTTGTATTCCTCCCAGTTAACCCATTCCTGCTTCCTATCCCTAGAGATTTTCTTTTTGTACTCCAGTAAGTCCAGGAGATACTTGTTCCTCCATGGAAGCCTCCTGGCATTCTTGTCTGCCTTCCTCTTTCTTGGGTTGCACCGCTCCTAGGTTTGGAGGAGATGGTCCTTGAATACTGACCAGTTTTCTTGGACACAGATCATGGAATCACAAAGGGGAAAAGGCCTACAAGATCATCCAGTCCAAATAAACCAAAGAAGAATGCGCTGTCTGTTTTTTTCACACACAGAGTTCTGTCAGTACAACAGATGGAGATTCAGACTGCTACTGTTTAAACCAGCAAAGCATCCCAAAAGTTGCATCTTCATGAAGCATAGCTTTGCAGAGACAACACAGTGTTCTCTTCCTTAAAACAGCCCTGTGTGACCACTAAGTGCTGGGAGGTACAGAACAGCCTCAGCTGGGCAGGGCCTGTTGACCATCAGGTGGAAGAAATTTTCTTACCACATTTCTTCAACAAAGTCTAGCTTGTCAGCATGACAGGTCTGCACAGAACAGTCAAGGGCTATAAGAATACATCATCCACTTCAGTGAAAGAGGCTGCCAGGTTACCCTCATGTGTAATCAATGAATATACAGATGTTATAATTAAGAAATATACAGGAAAGTTAGGCTAAACAGGTTATCATGCTAAAGAAGAATAGATGGAAAGTTTACACTTGTCCTGAGCTCACTGAGAAGACTTCAAGAGGAGCAATCTCCAAAAAGACACCTTTCCCCCGTGGCAGTCAGCTATTAAATGGGTCTAGGAGAGGTGGAGCCAGGCTCCACCCCTTCCAGTAGCACAGAATTGTCTTCACCTGTGCTCCCAGAGCTGACTCATTGCTTGCCTCAGGTGGTCATTCAGAGGTTCAGGCCGTGATTCAGCAGTTCCCATACACACTTGTTTTTTCCTACTCAGTTGTAGACCTCAATAGTTCTGGTTTATTTTATGTGCCATGAAGGGTATGATCCCCGTATAAGCACAGCATGCCTGCCTGCTGCTTATACCGTTGCGCTCCTATCACAGAAAGGCCTGCTGCACAGATGGACCCATGTTGCTCTCACTGTATTTGGGCAGAAGGAAAACATGCTCTCCTCACTGGCACACCACAAGCCACTTAAGAGCCATGCTGAGTCAGCAGCCACAGCCTTCATCAGGAGAGGCGTTCCAGCCCTATCGTGCTAATTGATGCAACTGTGAAAAATATCGGATATCAGGATTTTGAAAGTTTTATTTGTCACTATTTCCAGATGTCATGGTAATTATTATCTTAAACACTAGAGGAATCTGAGATGCAATGAGGTTATGGTGACCCACATAAGAAGTCTCTGTTCGCATTCCTGTGGTCTGGGACTTTGCATGAGTTCGATTAGCAGATAATTCTTAGATTTAGTGTTCATTTGTTTCCACTTGTACTTGAATTATACTCTAGATGAAGTATCTGCAAGATCTTAAAAAACTCAGGCACACTATTAAACCATAAGAACAATAACGAGAGTTTTACACTTCAATCTGGAGAAACATTGTTAAGGCCTGTTCCTTTTTCAAGACTTCCCAGCAAATTAAAATCTATTCTTCTGTTGTTGTAAAAACAAGCTATGGAAGTAATGACTTCAACCTTCCCTCAAACTATTAAGGAGGAAAAATAGTGGGGAAGCAAAGAAGAGGGTAAATAGCCACTGAAGTGTTTTGTTCTCCACATTTTGTACCTTGTAACACACATAAGACTTAATAGCTGTAGCATATCTCTTTGAGAGATAAACTTTGGCCTTCAAAACACAATGCTTTCTGAAGTGAAAAGTAACAAAGAGCAGGATTAGGATTTCCTATCTGCTAAATGCCCAAATTGAACAACCTCAGTTTACAAATAAAAAATGTTTTGCTAACTATCCGCCTCAAACATCTGTGCTAGCTCATTCTGTTTTGTACGCCACTGCCATGAATAGAAACATGAAATGGGTAGAGTGCAGTGAAACAAAGAAAAGGGGTTACAACGGACACTGTGGTGGCTTTGAGAAGTTTCGTCTTCCTGGGGTTCTTCTGGAAAAGCTGTGGCTACACATGCTGTCAGCCTAATGCAGAGCTAAGGAAAGCCCAGGTGTAAAAGTCCTTCCACACCTTCTCTGTGAGCTGCAAAGAGCAAAGAAAAAGAAGGAGATAAAAATAGTTTGAGTTGGAAATGTGGCTGTGCTCTCCTAGCTATGTTCTGAGCGATAGAACTGTTTGTTGTTAACAATTCCCAGTTTATTAGGAATTCTTGGAAATGCTTGTGTTCATTATCTTAAGAGAGCAAATTAAATGTTAAACCAGATTACGAGTACTTGTTCCAGCAGTTCAAATAAATAATCTCATTTTCACTGTTTATTTTTAGTGACAAGATGCTGCTAGAGAGGAGTACTTGCAACGTTTTTCCACTCTTCTTACTCAAAATAGTCATAGCTAACACATGGGCCTAGAATGAGAATTTGGCCCTGCTTCTTTATCCAAGTGTACAACTTGCCCTGTAGATGAAAGTAGCTTGGATAAAGCAGTAATTTGAAAAGGAATGTTGTGATTACTTATGCGTGGTAAGAGACAGAGCTAAATTTTGTGCTTTCCTCTTCCACTTAAATATTCTCCATTCAATTAACTGTGTTCTCTGGATTTTCTTGGAGCTGAAAAAAAAGAAAGTATAATTGCTTTCTCAAGTCACTGAAAATTCCCATGTTTTTCCTTTTTAATCTCTGTGAGGTTTTTTCTAGTGGGGAAAAAATTAGAAAGGTTAACAGCAAGGTCAGCAGATGTACTGAAAGTCTTAAACAGTGAGAATGATAAACAAAAATTTGAAAAGAAAAAAGAAAAGAGAGACATGTCCAAATTCAAGTTGAAATTAATTTTCACTTTTGAATTTCTCCTTTACCAAAATGATCAATAAAGTGAGAGCCATTATTATTTCATGGAAAAAAAAAACAAACTTAACCATTACTCTTTGTCCTACTATTACAGTCCCTAACAGAAATCCCCTCCCCATCTTTTCTGAAGGCCCTTTATAAGAACTGGAAGATCACTGTAAGGTTTACCCCGATCCTTCGCCAAGCCGAACAAGCTCAGTCCTCTCACCGTTTGTAGGAGAGGTGCTCCAGCTCTCTCATCTTCTTCGTGGTCCTTCTCTGGGCCCACTCCAATAGCTCCATGTCTTTCTTGCCCAGCCTGTTCTGGTCCCTCTGGATGGCATCTCCACCCTTCAGCATGTCAAACTCATCACTTCATTTTCTTTCGTTACTGAAACAGTAACTGAAAGACCAATAAACTGACAAATGACATTCCAGCATGAATATTCTAATGTGATTAATCATAAATATATCAAAGAGAGATTAACCTACAAAGTAACAATGGTAGGAAATATGTAACTACCGCACCCTTGGCAACTGTGTATTCACTGACAGCCAAGATGAAGACATAAATAATTATATCCTAATCCTATACAGTATTCTCTCAAAACTAGCACTCCATTTCATATCTTTCAAATTAATTTTCAAGGAAGACATACAAAAAAATGAGACTCTTAAAAAAATCCACATTCTACTGAAGCCAAACACACTGATTCAGCCAAGACACTTTTAAGATCTTTTACAATCTTTCCTAACCTCATGTATCCTCTGCTGACTTCTCTGTTTAGCATGCTAATTTTAGATTTCTTTTGCTCTGAGAGCTGGGGGACTTCAGCTTTCTCCCTCACAGAACGTCAAGTTTCAGAAATTTTCTTTTAATTTTACCTTCTTCACTGAAATCTATGTCGTTGATTAATTAGCAACTCTATTTCAGCATCTTCAAGGTGAAACAAAGACTATCTAAAACTGCAGTTATGTAAACAAGCAGTATCCACCCCTGAAGTAGTATGGCCATCGGTAGGCTTGAACAGATGATGAAAAAACATTCAACATTCTATTGTAAATTATTTTATCTAGAAATCTGCTACTTCTTTCTTAGAACTCATATGTCTGAAAACTTTCTCTTCCTTCCTAAGTATACGATCTAATCCTCTAAGTGCTAATATCTACTAATCCAAATTTTGCTCATACTGAAGTTGTCTCAAGAAAGTGCTTACATGCTCAGATTTCTTGCTATATTTATCAGCTAACTGCAACTAAATTACTTGTTCTAATTAAAGATACAATCCTGTATATAAACTTTGTCTCCTGTTTGTCCTTAAGTCACCACAGCTAAAACATTTTCATTAAAAGAGCCATAATTCCCATAAATATACAGTCTCTGCCATTATTTTGCAATGGATTGCTGAAGTTAACACGTAAGTCAGGGTTTTCTAAGGCACTGTCATGATCTGCAGTTGACCTTTCTGAAGCCTTTTAAAGGAACAAGAATAAGGCTGATACTATAATTCTTCACCTATCTTTTCCTTCCTAACTCCCACTGAAATTGAAAGAGTTAAGCAAGTAGAAACATTCAGGAGGTGAGCCTGAGTATTTGTTGTCTTTCTTCCTGCTGCTTTATGTCACTACCAAGCAACAAATATGTAAGATTTGGCTCTTGAATGGCCATTCATATTTTACATAAACAGAAATATTAGCTGTTTCTCTTACTGTGTTTGGTTTGTCAGTGTAAATTATGAATGACAGTTCTGTTCACAGGGTGCTCCAGCAGGATTAGGACACTGCACCTATGTTTGTGAAGAAGGGAGACAGAAGAATGAGTTTGATTTTCACCCTGCTTGTACTTGACATGCATTACAGGTACTGTGCAGACTCCCTTCTACTCATTTTCTCCTTCTCTACACTGTTCACAAAGCAGACTGTAACCAGTATAAAACTTCACAAAATGATCTAAAAACAGGATAAAGCACTAAAAGCACATTTGCTGCCACGATATGAGACAAAACCAAGTGTAATCCAACAACTGTCACATAGGAAAACATGAAAGTCTTACTATGTAACGTCCCAAAATATCCCCTGAGAAACTTAAACTCTGAGTCCAGATACATCTAGGTGCCATATAATTAATGTTATCTAATGTTTCTTGATCCAACCCCAAAATAAATAAATAATAATAATAAAAAACATGTAATGTATATTCTGTATGTAAGGGTTTGCTTTCAAGATGTGCCCATAAAAAAAAAAAAAAAAAAAAAGACAGTTTGCATTGTTTAGTTTTCATGAGATTATAATGTCTTGTTGAAAACCACTAGGAGGTATAAAAGAATTCAGTATGTGTCTACATTAACTTACCAAGACATGTTTTCTTATACATACAGAAGAATATATACATATAGAAGAATATTGTAGAAGAATAGTTGGAATGTTTTGTAAATACTTCAGTTAGTCTCAAAAAAATTAACAGAAGCTATTTGCACATCTTATCATGACCTCTAGCTGCACTCTGAGAAATAAAAGATAGTTCTAACACCATCAGTTTTGCTCATAAATGGAGACTGCAAAAGAAGTAAGAAAATAAGTAAAGATGAAGCAAAAAGTGTTCCATATATTTTTGATTCATTCTCTTTCATAAACAACTTGTTTGAACAGCCGGACTAGTTCTAAAACACAGTAGATATTATGTGAAGTGTATATCCCATGTGCAAATGTACCTAATTAACTAAAATAAATCCCAAGCTAACTGATAACAGTATTTAAAGTGAAAACTGAATGTTCTGGTGGATGAAAAGCTGGGCATGAGCCAGCAATGTGCACTTGCAGGCCAGATGGCCAATAGTATCCTGGACTGCATCAGAAGAGGGGGGCCAGCAGGGAGAGGTGCTCTGTCCTTGTCAGGCCCCATCTGGTCCTAGTCTACAGCCCTCAGCACAAGATAGATGTGAAACTGTTGGTGCAGGTCCAGAGAAGCGTCACAAGGATGATCAGAAAGCTGGAGCACCTCTCCTTCAAAGAAGTTCAACTTCCTCAGCATGGAGAAGAGAAGGATCAGGGGAGATCTCACTCTGTACTTCCAGTACTTAAAGGGAGCTTACAAATATAGGGAGATCAACTCTTTATGCCAGCGGATAGTAATAGGACAAAGGGGAATGGTTTCAAACAAAAAAACAGGGAGATAGTAATTCTTTACTAAAGAATGATAAGACTCTGGCATAGGTTGCCCAGAGAAGCTGTGGGTGCCTGATCCCTGGAGGTGTTCAAGGTCAGGTTGGATGGGGCCCCGGTCAGCCTGATCTAGTGGGTGGCAGCTCTGCCTGTGGCAGAGGTGTTGGAACTAGGTGGTCTTTAAGATTTCTTCCGACCCAAGCCACTTTATGATTCTATGATCTGTTTTTTAAAGACACTAAAAACACTGAGCAAATACCTTCCTGAGATATTATCCTGAAAGGATTCCATCTCCTGGGGGGAAAAGCAGTATGGTTTTACTCTTTACTTCCTCGATTCAGTATCTCTGGCTTGCAGATGTGACAGAAGAGTAAAAAGAAAGCAGACTTGCCTGTCTTTGGTTGTAAATCTAATTCTGTGATGATACAGTGACTACAGGAAAAAATAGTAAGAAAGAAAATAGCGACATTAAGAGAAGCAAAAAGAAGACTAAAATATTCTTTCCCCCCCCCAAAAAAAAAACACATTTTGAAAATTATATATCTAATAAAACTATATCATAATAAGACAGGATCTGTGGTTGCCCTAAAGCTGGAGAAACCAGCAAGGCATTTTCTTAGTGGTTCTTACAGACAGTAATGGCTACACGTAGCCTAGCCTCACAGGTATCCACTTAATAAAAAACAGCAACCATTCATGGGGTTTTGTAACACAGTTTTCTGTGGTTTTCTGACTATCAGGACATTGAAGGTAGACTACTCTCTAGTTAACAAGAACATGAAATTTTGACAGTATTCAAATTAGAATATATTTTATTTATGTCTACAGATCCTTAGCTAAGATAGATCTTTGCATCTCTGTTGAATTCATACTTCTGTACCTTCTGAAGACACTCTATTGATATGTCATTATAGTTTTAAGAGATAAACATCAGTGCTACCATCAGATGTATATCCCACAAATTTCGCTCAGTATAAATATTATTGCCAAAGTAATTTTTGACTGATTTGTTGTCAAACTCTAAGAACTGGTTCAACTCTTCTTTTCAACTCCTACCCTTGAACTTCTGAAAGGAGATCTACAAGACAAGCTGAAAATTGAGTTCTTACTACAAATGTAGCAGATGGAAATGCAGAGAATTAGCAAAAGTAAAAAAAAAAAAAAAAAAAAAGTAAAGATTTGCCAGTTATAACTGGCATGTGATTTTTCATAAGTCCTAAAACTTTTCACAGCTCCTTTATAAATGACATTTAACTTCAACATCAAACGTAAACGCCATGAGATACAAAATAATCTAGTACACAGACTTGATCGTTAAATTGTTAAAGTCTTTTAAAACTTTTGCAACAATTTCTGATCACTCAGATTTTTTATGTTGGAGAGAGGAGTGTGAGAACGTGAAATATTTTTGTCTGCATAAATCTTTCTTCTCTTATTTCAGACTAAATATAATCACTAAGGGTGGAAGGGACCTTAGGAGGTCCCTTATTTAGTTTCCTATTGGATTTCAACAGTGAATGTAGGCCAGTAATGCTCAGAGCCGTATTCAGTTATGTTTTGGTTTTGGGTACCTAATAAGTTGGAGGTGACACAGTCTTTCTGGGTGAACTCTTCCACTTCTTCACTATTCCCCTCTTTTTCCTTATATAGAGTTAGAATTTACCCTATTTTAGTTTACAGTCACTGTATCTTGCTGTGAACCTCAGCAAAGGGTGTGATTATCTTTTTCTTAACCTCATCCCAGGCTTGGGAAGGCTGCCATTTAGTCCCCAAAACACCCCTCTTCTCCACGCTGATCAACTCCAGCTACCTCAGACTCTCCTCCTAGAGTCTGTAATCTGGCTGCATGACCATCTTGGGGGCCCTTGCTGCATCCAAGTTTATGAATGTCTTTGCTATGCTGGGCATTCACAACTGATTATAGTCATCTCAAAGATTATAAAGTAGGCAGGATATAAAATACAATATTCCTAAAGTTCATTTCGGAATCATATATTTGATCAAATTCACTTCATGGGACACTGCCTTTTCTGCCACTTTAATAGCCTGTGATAATCAAGACTGAAAACTGCAGAATCTACAGCCATCAGTCATCTGTGATGTTCAACAGGAAAATCCAGGTGGCTCCTTGTAAGCTGTGACTAAGCTCTACTTTGCTTCTATGAATTCCAAAAAGGCCACCAGTCTCAATTAAACCAGAAAAAGCATCCTCTTTTCTGCTATTGCCCTATGAAAATATGTAACATATCAGTTCTAGAGACGCACTCAAACAGCTGGCTGTTGTCATTACAAGACCTCTAAATAGTTTTTCAGTGGTTTTGGGAACCTGGAGAAGTCCCACTTTACTGGAATTTTGCAAATGTTGACTCCGTTTTCAAGATGGGCAAGAAAGAAGATGCTGGTAATTATAGGCTCCTTAGTCTCACTTCGGTGCCTGTCAAATTATGGAGAAGGTTATTCTGAGATTTAGTGGTGAATACTTGAAAGATAATGCAGTTATTGGTCAAAGCCAACATGGATTCATGAGGGGAAAGTCCTGTTTAACAAACTCAATCTGTTTTTATGATTAGGCCAAAATGGAGGATTGGGCAATCTCCAACCACATGAAGTTCAACAAGTGCCAGATTCTGTACCTGGAATGGAACTATCTTGTACATATGCATACAGACCTGGGGATGAGCAGGTGGAGAGCAGCCCCATGGAAAGAAATCTGGGGGTTCTGGTAGTTGACAAGTTGAATACAAATTAGTAGCGTGCCCTGGTAGCCCCAAGGGTGGTGGATTTGGGGCTGTACTAGGCTCAGCACTGCCAGTGAGTGAGGAAAGGGTTTGTCCTGCTCTGCTCTGTGTATGTTGTCTCACCTCAAGCTCTTTTGTGTGTAGTTTTGGGCACTGCAATATAAGGATACAAAACTACTAGAGTGTCCAAAGGAGGACAACAAAGATGGTGAAGGGTCTAAAGAGCAAGACATATGAGGAGCAGCTGAGGGCCCTTGGTTTGTTCAGCCCAGAGCAGAGGAGGCTGAGGTAAGGCCTCATGGCAGACCTCAGCTTCTCATGAGAGGAGAGGAAGCTCAATGCTGATCTCTGCTCTCTGGTGACAGTGATATATGAGAGAATGGCATGGGGCTGCATCAGAAGGAGGATCAGGTATGTGTTAAGCAAAGGTTCTTCACCAGAAGGTGGTCAGGCACTGAAATGGTTGCCCCAGGGCAGTAGTCACAGCCCCCACCTGCCAGAGGTCAATAAACCTTTGGGGTAATGGTCTCAGATACAGGATTTGAATTTTGGGTGGTTCTGTGTGGAGCTAGGAGTAGGACTTGATAATTCTTCTGTGCCCCTTACAACTTCCGTGATTTTATTTGATGAACTTTCCATAAGGAAATCAACATTTTAAGAAAGTTACACTTCTGCTTTTTTGAGCTTCTCAAGCAGTTCTCTTTTCATAGAGCAACAGAACCATGGAATGGCTGAAGTTGGAAAGAACCTCTGGAGGTCATCTGGTCTAATTTCTCTGCTCATATAAGGCCATCTAGTGCAGGCTGCCCATCACCATTCCCAGGCTGCCCTGGTTTTTGAAGATCTCAAAAGAGAGAGAATCTATAACATCTCTGGGCAACCTCAGTCACAGAAAAGTGTATTGTGATGTTTGGATGGAAATTCTTGAGTTCTAGTTTCTGCCCATTGCTTCTTGTCCTGTAATCGAGCACCTTTGGAAAGAACCTGGCTGGGGAGCTGCTCCAGTTCTTTATTACCCTTATGGCTCTTCCCTGGACTCTGTCCAGGAGTTCCGTGTCTCTCTTGTACTGGGGAGTCTGGACGTGGACCCAGTAATCCAGATGTAGACTCAACACATTACATCAAGCTTTAAAAAATTGTGACTTCGCTAATAACGCAGTGCACAAATGTATTTGAACAGTTAAGTCAAGATAGTGCAAAACCTTTGCCACTTAGACTTTCAAATGAACACCAGCAAACCACGTGGGGGCCTCAGTACATGCAGTACATTTATTTAAACATAAACGTAAATGTGTGGGTAGAATATGTTTGTATTACATAAGAATGCAGTGCTGGAGAAACTTTCCTCCCATCCTCACAAGTACTAGACAAAATTCTTGATGTTATTTATTGGATTAGTTTCTCCTCTTGAACACTCTCTTGCAAGGTGTAGAAAGATTGATTTATCCCCATTTAACTGCACATAGGTTTAGTCTGCCTTCCCCTTTTTGGTTTGATGGTTATGAAGATTATGAAACCTGCACAACAAAAATGCTCAAATAAGTCAGTGAAAAAAAGATTTGGTTAGTAAGAAAGTTCCTTTGGGATACCACCGAGGACAAGGTCAAGTACTTGACATTCTCAGTATCAGATTCTTTGCTTCTGGTGGCATTAGGCCAGTAAAACGTATTTACAACCATCTGTTGTACCAGAAGGAACTGCTTTAAACAAGAATATGCAACAGCCTGGACATTATCAGTCCTGCTAGCTTCCTCTTACATCCTAAGTTTTAAATATAATTTCAAACAAGCTTAAAAATATCCTCCAACATTTACCTACTGAAAAATCACACAGAAGAGGACAAGAGGGACACAGTTCTTATTTTCAGTGACATGGTGTATCACTGGTCATTTATTTCTTTATGCATAGTGGAACCATCATCTGTTTCATTATTTAAAAAAAAAAAAAAAAAAAAATTCTGAACAGTAATTGTATTTACAGAGGATTATTTTAATTTCTGTTTTCCAACCAGAGAGATGATCTGGTTAATGAACTGTTTGGAAACAGATTGCCAATGGAAGATTTATTGCAAACACCCAAAAGAAGTCCCAGAGGACTAGGAGAACTGCAGGTTCTCCATGTCAATAGCTGAGCACTGGATTTATTAGCCATTGCTAGTCACCTGGAAATTAATCAAGACATAAAACTGATTAAGTCTAAACAAGCTGATCTAGTTTCCTATGCCCACGGGAAAGCAGGTGGTGACAAGTCTGATCCCCAAGTCTGCAGACTTTGGGAACATTTAACTACTTGTTACTAAAAAAATAGTGTGTCTTTTGCCCAAATCATCCTTCTTTCTGACTCTCAGTATCACTATTTATATTAGGATAGGATGATGATCAACAATGAATTTATTTTTCAGAAGGTTGTCTGCACTTCATTTATCAGTAGCAAACTAGCAAAATAGTCCCTTAGAAGGCATAGTTCATTTTCACAAGCAAACTTTAGTGCTCTTCGGAAGAGAAGTCACACTGACATACAATATCAAGGTGAATTTGAGCTAATAACTACCTAGTTTCCTTGCTGGGTTTATTTAAGAATTCATTCTTTGAAGGTGACAGAAGGTAGGATAGGAAAGAAAAGGTAACAGTAATGTACACTGCTAGAGGTAAGTCACCAATACAGCATTAGCCACAGTAGAAAGTGAGATTAAAGATTGTTTAGTGTAGACATCTGATCCATGCAAAAGAGAGTTTCAACACAAAATCCTTTCACAATTCTGTAAATTGAGTTACATCTTTTATATTGAGAACCACCTAAATGACTAATTTTGGAAATAAGTATGTAGTTTAAGTTAGTAGTGCTTTAAAGAGGCATATCCTACCTGCTTCAAGTGAAACCAGGAAGTTTCAACCCTGCACACAAATGGTGTCATGTGGATAAGGAAGGTAGTGGCTTTGCAAGAGGTAGTAGTTTCAAGTTTTGCCTGGGGACATTCAGGCTGGATATTAGGAAAAATTTCTTCTCAGAAAGAGTGGTCAAACATTAGAACAGGCTGCTCAGGAAAGTGATGGAATCACTGTCCCTGGAGGTGAAAATGGGACAGTGAGGGACATGGCTTATAGATGTCACAGGCATCAGCTGATGGTTGAACTAGATGATCTTAGTAATCTTTTCAAACTTAATGATTCTATGATTTTTTGATTTTAAGGAATCACACAAGGGGTGACTCTGCTTTCAAAAGTGGGATATACCACATCATGATACAATGTTCAGAAGTGGTATTTCTGTACGTGGTAAAGAAAACAAAATAATAAAAAGTAATAATAATTTCAGAGCATAACTAATTACTTCTCTAGATTTTAAGTATATGCATACCTTTAATCAAAAGTTTAAATGATCCAGCACAACAAATACCACAAAACAAGTTAGAAATCCCAGATTTTCTACAAGGTGTTAGTTGTCACCACTAACATTAGCTACTTCAAAGTTAAGACAGTGTCTTTAGACTTACAGATAGCAGAATTAATTTCTATTACCATTAGATTTTATTTTTAATTATCTATACTTTGTACTGCTTTAGTTATATACAGCAGTGTCTCTTTTACCTTGAGACCCGCACAAGTATTTGTCAGTATCATATTCAGTCATAGAGACATAGTTCAGTATTATATTTTCTCAATTAGGTTTAGACATTCAAGATGCTATGCAAAGAGAATACTAACAGCTATTTACCAAAATGGAATATTGTTTCAAAGCAAAGGAGAAAAATAAAACCCACCTTTATTTGTAAAGTGCACTGTAAGGTACTAAGATATCTCTAACAAGAGTTGCACTAGATCAGCTGACTGCTGAAGCCCAGTTACAAAGTTTGAGTTATGCTCAAACTCCATCTGGACAAAAAGATGGAAGGGGGATGTAAAAAAGGAGTGAACTAAGCACACAGACATTCTCCCAGCGAGCTACATCTTGTGCTCTAGTCTCTAAGTTTTCAGTTTAACTGCTCTTCAGTATTTTACATATGCTAATTAACATACATGTCTGGGGAAAACAGTTTGGATATAAGCATATTTTTACTTCTTTCTCTCCAGTCCTGGAAGCAAAACTCATACATGCAGATAACCAAAATTAAAAAAACAGTTCTGTGTTGAACATTGTTATAATCTTCGCTTTTGTTTAGTGTTGGGTATCTCCCACCATACAGATCTTTAGTGTCCTTCACCTGAAGGAATGAAAAAAAAAATCATGAATCTTTGAAAGTGATCATGATGACGTGCCAAGAAAAGAACTGCAGGCAGCACTGCCTCCCTGAGTTATGAACAATAAAGCATTAGTGCACCCTCTTGTGTCTGAGTACAGACTTACATAGCTTCAGAAGGGATTCTGTTTCAATCATTCTTACCTTATATAACTTTGGAGCAGCCTCAGCTAACCTGAAAATGTTATTAAAAACATAACAAGTGCTAGCACTTTCTACTATAAAAACCTTTTAATTTGTTACTTTTTTTCCCTTCCAAATGTATTAAAATAGCATCCAGCACTTTCACTGCAAGATCTAAGTGTTGAGTGACTGTGTGTGAAAATAAGCATGGAGGAGACACAGTGAAAACCACAACTCCATGATAGAATTAAGCTCAAGTCCAAAAAGGTTTGAAAAATGTGATTAATATCCAAAACACACCAGTTCTCTGCAGCCGCGATAAGATCTGTCGCCCCTAGTGGAGCATAGACAGAGTTTCTTCACGTGTAGAAATGGCAGAGTACGACCAGAATTTAACAGAGACAAAATGCAGTTTATGTGCTGTCTCTGTTTGACCTGGACTTGAGCAACATTTAATCTCTTTCTTCTGGAAAGAATACTAAATACTCTTCGTATGAGTCAAATGATTTGATACGATACTGGGTGCTGTCAACCCTACCTGAGAAATGAAAGCAAAACAGCTGTCCCAACATCTCAGTAAAGGACAAAACTAAACGAGAGTTCTGTCATAACATTTTACCATCCCACATGTTCTCAAACATATTTTCTTAGCACAAAGGAGTAGTAAGAGGAAGGACATCACTCTGAATTTAATCAACTGATATTTGATATTTCAGATGAGCAAGCTAAAGTAAGACTTTTATAATTCCATAATTCTGTGATTTAGATGCCAGCCTTCAGCAAAGAGCGGTAGTGCTGCTGCATCAGTACAGAGTAATTTTAAGCCATTTAAAGTCTTTTTAAATTTTTTTTTCCATTTCATGCAAATAAAATACAGACCCTTTGGACTCTCACATCTGTTGCATTTACTTATATTCTTTATATTTACTAAACTACTATTTTATGTATACAATTTAGTGAATATAAGAAAAACAGCTACACTTAGTCACATTCCTGTAAAACAACAAACACGTAAGGTCCTATCCTCTCCTGTAGTTGAATTTAGTTTGCATTCATGTAAGTACAAATGGTTTCTGCAGACAAGGTGGAGGAAGGAATATAAAACCCACACACTGGTTATGTGCAACTGTAATCTGTTCTCCTTGATTCTAACCTAAAGATGTTTGTTTGTTTGTTTGGCAGAAAAAGCTTCAGAAATTGTTCAAGCCTGGTCTTTGTTATGTGAACATATTTCAGATATCAGATAATACAATTTTGTAGACAACTGAATGATGATAGTTTATTTAAAAATGCCTAACAAAAATGTAGAATGTTTGGTTGATTATACAGAATTTTAAAAAATCTTGCTTCACACACAGTGTGCTGAAATATTTTGGTTTCATTATTAAAGGGATAAATAATTCAATTGTTCCAGCTTTTAGCCTTTAGTTCCTCAAGCTTAGGTGATCCACCAAGTAACGTGGATCAACAAAACCAGGAGATACTCTCATGGGGGTTGTTGTCTTGGAAACTGGAGCTCAACAGCTACAGTTTCTTAGAGATTTACTTCTATATGAATACCTTTTTTGATTAATAAAGTGTTCAAGCTGATTATGTTTCATTTCTTTCCATATTATATCCTCTGAATAGAGAAATCTGTTTGGACAGCATAGTCCTATTCATCTTTTTACTCTACTGATACCTATATGTTCCAGCAGGTTCAATCCAGAAAGTATACAGCAGTGTCTGCTGTATTTGAAAAATTTTGTTTTTTGTACACATCACATTATTCACAGCTTGAACATATCTTTAGCCTTGTGTTTAAAGAGGAAAAGCTACTTAGTTGAATGAAAGTGAATCTGCATTCAATATTTTCAGTGAAAACTGCCAATTTAAATGCTATGTCTGCTAAATAAACCAAACCTAAAGGCCATGAAAATGCACATTTCTTTAATCAGAGTTGCAATCTGGACTCAGATGTTTGCATTGAAATTTCTGAGCTATAGCAGAAGAGAAAGAACAATTACTTATCTTTATTTCTTTGCATCATATAAGAAGATCAGCACAAATTCCTTGGATCCAAAGGAATGTCATTTATATTCCAGTCTTTGGGATTGGTCTCTTAGTGTCTTTAAAAAAGAAAAATCAAACAAATGAGTAATCAAGGTCCCACCAGTAGTTGCTATATATTCCTTCAGCATGCACACTGAGGAAAACACACAGAGAGAGGAGAAAGTAAAGAAAAATATTGAATGAGGAAACATAGGACAGACTGTAGTGATCAGGCATAGGTCAGCCAGACAAGCTCACTGACCAGCCTGTTCTTCACATGACCATCCCTTTCACAACCTTTTCTACCTATCCTCCCTTGTTCCTCCTGCTGCCCTTCTGCCCTGCTCACATCCCTGTTGGTTTTCAGAATTCTGCTGACTCTTGGTTCAGAGTTTTATCAATTGAAAAGTCAAGACTGGTCTTTCTGGAAGTGGCATCTATGATTTGCTAACCCACCAGTGAGGCTGGGAAGTTCTTGTCATTGTCCTCATTTTTGTTTTGTCTGGTCTGTGTCTAAGCATTTTGCCAATGATTCTCTCTTCTTTTCTTCTTACTAACTCACTCCAGAACTCCTCACTCAAATGATCTCGCTTGAGTCAACAATTCTCACAGAGCATCTCTTTCCTTATCAATTAGAACAAGTGATCAGCTGTGTATCTGGTCATTCCACCTTACAAATCTTCAGTAAGATCCCCCTGATAGGATAAACCTTCCCCCATTCTCACATGCCCTTGGTGAATCAATGTCATTAATCAGACTTGGTTTCCATCACTGCCTTACTTTCTTATTAACCTTTGGAAAAGGCGCTTGACCAGATATTCCTAAAGGAGGGAACTCTCTTGTTCTACACATGCTTGCCCTCTCTTAGCCACCTTATTAGATATTCTGGGTGTGACTCACCAACCTCAATGCAACGCTTAACTGAAAAAGATGCAAACTGCATGATGCAGTAACTGGCAATATCAAACATGAAGCCAAACTCCAAAAAGGCATCTTTTTTTCTCATCTCTAAATGAAAAGCAAGATGTCATCCATTTAGCACACTCTGGGTCCATTAAAACTGCAATTTAACTGTTATGGAGAAACAAAAAAAGTTCCTCATCCAAAGTAAACTTCAATTTTGATATCAGATCTGTATTTCTAGCAATCCATGTTAATAAATGCATAATGCAAAATGGCATTTTATATTGCAAGGCTTCAAAGGTGGCAGTTGTTACTTGCAAAAGCCATCTGATTGTAAGTGGTTTTACGTTTTTTAAACCAATTGAACTGTTTGAGACTTGCACATTATCATCCCTAAATAAAATTGTTTGTTCTAGCAAACTGATACTTTGAAAATTGAGAAGGGAACCCTAGCCCAGGAAGGAGGAGAATAGAGGGACTTCCAAAAAAAAAATCCTGTTATAAGCTTTGTTAGTACTCACTGAAAAGCAGTTTCCTGAACCACAAGTATTTAGCTTATGTAGAACATAGATTTCTTCCACTCCTGAATATTAAATCCTAACATTATCAAACTTCTGAAATTGGATTCACAAGTTTAAGCCTCATTATTAAAAAACAATCTTTTAGTCAAAACATGATAAGAGGTCCACACACACCTTTCAATCTATTTGGTAACCGCACCAGAGATCAAAATTCATTCTCACATTGGAACTATATGGAACATTTTATTAAAACTGTTCAAGTAGCCAAATCAAATGAAATATTCTGCACTGAAAAACAGTATTTGGAGTACTGTGTCTAGTTTGGGGCTCATTCAACAGGAAAGACATTGACGTACAGGAGAGAGACGAGTCAAGACAACCAAGATAATCAAGGATTTCAAACATATGATGTGTGAGCAGAGCCTGGGAGAGCTGATTAGTTCAGCATAAGGAGAAAAATTTTAAAGGAGACCTTACTACTGTATTCAAGTACTTAGTAGAAGGGTAAAATGGAGCAAAACTCATCTTGAAAGAGCACAGAGGTGAGATGAGAAACAATGGACACAAGTCATTACACAGAACAAAACAAACAGACCAATTAATATATATTTTTGAAACCACAGAGGTGGTTTTAAAAATGGAATAGGGATCTGATGGGACTGTCATATCTCCATCTTTGAGATCTTTAGAAGCCATCCGGACTGATGATGTTGGAAATGATAAGAGCAAGTTGCTTTACTGCAGCTCATACCTCAAAATAAGGAAGAACTCATTGGAAATGTGAAAGTTATGAGTAGTCATGGCTGCAGTGACCCATGGCATAAGAGTATTTCAGGATCTTGAAAGGAGGGCAAACAGCAGATTTCAGAAGAGCAGACTAGCTTCCTCAGGGATCTGCCTGAAAAATCCTTTGGAAGATGTCTCTGGAGAGACAGCTTTTCAGTTTTACAGGATCACCTTCCCTAGGCTCAAGAATGACCCCTCCCCACGTGTAGGAAATCAATAAAAGATAGAAGGAAGCCTGCACAGATAAACAGTTTGCTCCTGACAAAATTCAGACATAATAGGGAAGTGCTCAAGAAGCAGAGAAAAAACAGATTACCTAGAAGGAATTCAGAGGCACAATCTAAGAGTGCAGGGATGGGATTAGGAAAGTCAAAGTCCATCCAGACTTATGCAAACCTGAATTGCTCTTACAAAAGAAGAGTAGAGTTTGTATTTTCTAAAAAGTGTATTTAACAAAGTTAGGAGTAAGGAACTCAGCTGCATGCAGAGTCTCACCTTTACTTCTGTGTGTGTTATGATATTGCAACAGATTTAGCAAATGCCAATTACATTAATTAAATTTCAACCTCTTCCTGCATAGGAGAAAACAGGCAATATTATCGAACTGCTCATTAATGGTCCATTTCTAGCTCTGCTTTAATTTTTTTTTCATTCTAAACAACTTTGACAAAAAAAAAAAAAAAAACCCTAAAAATAAACAAACAAAAAATTCAGCAGAGCAAACCAAAAAGACTGCAAGATTAGGAAGGATTTGTCAACGGTTTACGGGCTGGCTCAGCCCTGTTCCATGACTAGCGGGGCGGAGGGATTTTGCAAAATCTGCGCTTCCAGCAAAGGGAAACAGGGAACCCCAAAGTAATTAAAAACAGCGGCAATGATCTGAGGAGAAACAAACTAATTTACTAAATACAGTATCGGAGTGCAAGATAACATACTATACAGAATATACAGTATAGTAAATACAGAATCATAAAATGGCCTGGGTTGAAAAGGACCACAATGATCATGTCATTTCAACCCCCTGCTATGTGTAGGGTCACCAAATACTAGACCAGGCTTACCAGAGCCACATCCAGCCTGACCTCAAATGCCTCCAGGGATGAGGCATCCACAACCTCCTTGGGCAACCTGTTCCAGTTGTCACCACACCTCTGTGTGAAAAGCTTCCTCCCAATATCTAATCTAAAACTCCCCTGTCTTAGTTTAAAACCATTCCCCCTTGTCCTATCCACCCTCATAAACAACCATCTCTCCTCCTGTTTATATGCTCCCTATTTAATTATATTCTAATATAATTAGAATTGAAGCTAATAAATCAAATATAATGAGAGAGTATCTGAAAGGTGGATAGGCCTCACCATAACACTGAGGTGAGATGTGCAGTCCGGCTGAGCAGCAGGGAGGAGAGTCTGACGAAGAAGGGCCGTCAGATGACCTACCAAGGCCTTATATCTGTTCCCCCTGAGCGGAAATGATAACAGCACAGCAAACAGTCTTCTGGGGAATGTAGTTCTTCTTCTCTTCTGGGACAGGTGCCCAGAACTGGAGCATTAACACTTTAACTTCCAGTACACTACATGATGTTATGATGTGGAATACTGATAACCAAAAATCATAAAACCATGACAGTTGTCAGGCAAGATTCCTAATCCCATGGATGAACCAGAACTGATGATTTGCCCATCAAAATTTGTATAAACAGGTACATACAGTGACTTACCAAGGGGGAACACAGAGCCGGGAATGGAAGATGACGCAAAGCTGCAGATTTCAGTTTCAGAAATTCTGTGCAACTAAAAACAGCCAGTATCCAATAGCTAGATGCAGTGTAATTTTTATGTTTCTTGTTCCTCCCATCAAACAGTAAGCTACTAATCTTTCTGGAGGGGAAAAAAAAGGGTGAGAGAGGGAGAGAGAGAAAAAAAAAATAATCAGAGACTAGATCATATATATGCAGATATGTAAAAGAATTCATTTGGGTTCAGTGGAAGACTTCAGGGCTTTTTAATGAAATCTTCTGAGAGTTACTAACAAAACAAACAAGAGACTTTTGATTTCCCTTGAGCTGAAAAATGGTCAGAAGCCAAGAAGGGAAGAAAACAAAGTGTACATGTATACAGATTCCTTTCTTAGCTTTCTCTGGATATCCATTTGTGTCCTCTGACCAATGACAGATCACTGGACCTAATCTGAACCAGTACACTTACTTACATCTTGAAGATTTTTAGCTGTGCAGGCAAAAACCTGATTTTGTCTTATTAGTGGGGAGATCTAAGTAATTTAGTTTGTGCTTACTACCCACAGCAGCTCCAGAACAGGTAAAACAGGTAAACAGTTTCAGAGAATGGTTGATCTTATCATAGCTCTACTTCAGTTGTTGGAGGAGGATACTGGTTCGTGAACTATAGTTTTAGGACAAAGATATCACACAGCTTTCCAGCACATGCTCCAGAGACATTAATCACCTGCAAAATCTCAGGTTAATCAGCAACCTGGGCAGAGGAGCAATGTAATCACCTTGTCATTTTAAGCACTACAGGAAAATAAGAGAAGAGATACTGACAGGTATATGTGGAATCTCTCTCTGAAGCGTGAGTTTGCATTGAATCAAATAACTAAGAACATTCTTTCAGAATTTTCATCTTATTAAAGCCAGAAAACAGCCTTATCACTGCTTTCAACATCTGCAGTCCTTGTGCTTGAGCAAGAGTTTCTGGAAAAGCACTGAGGTCTCTGTCAACCCTAGTTGAGAAGAACTCACTGACAAGAAGTATTTCAATCAAGAAGCACGGTGATTGCCTTCTTGTTTGGCAGGGCTCCCTAGGTAACCCTAAAAGCATTCAGCCATTAAATTAAATTTAGGAAGAGAAAAACGGTGGAAGAAACAAAGCAGGGTATTATGTTCAGAAGTTCAAGGAAATTCTTACTTTTCATACCTCATCTTTCAGAAATGTTTTAACAAGCAAGGTTCCCAATCTTATAGAGAAGTCGTCTTATTGTAAACTGAAAAAAAAAGTTGTTGTCTACATACTACTGAGCAGAACTGTCATTTAAAAGGAGAAAAAAAAAAAAAAAAAAAAAAAAAAAAAAAAGATTTTTGCATGTAGAACACAGATATTTATTCCTGGTAGGATAAATGGCTATGATATGAAATGCTGATGGTCAAACAGTGGTATTAGGCCAAAATGCAATGGAAGACAACACTAAGAAACAGAATGATGAAGGCAGCGCTGTGTCTTTAGTGTAACCTTCTTGTAACATCTGAACATATGGTCATCTCTAAGCAGTTGGAAGAAAAGGAGGTTATCAGAAATAGTCAACATGGATTAACCAAGGAGAAATCATGCTCGACCAACCTAGTAGCTATCTACGATGTCATCTCCATCTGGGTAGATGAGAGGAGAGCAATGGATGTTGCGTACTTGACTTCAGCAAGGCTTTTGACACTGTCCCACATAACATCCTTCTAAGTGTGGGATAGATGAGTGAACAGTGAGGTGGAACTGTCTTACTGGCAGAGCTCAGAGGGTTGTCATCAGCAGCACAGAGTCTCATTGGAGGCCTGAAACTAGTGATGTTTCCCAGGGGTCAGTGCTAGGTGTGGTCTTGTTCAACTCCTCATCAACAATCTGGACAGAGACAGAGTTCACCCTCAGCAGGTTTGCTAATGATAGAAAGCTGGGAGGAGTGGCTGACACAAAAGAAGGCTGTGCTGCCATTCAGTGAGACCTGAACAGACTGGAGAGTTGAGAAGAAAGGAAGCTCTCTGTAGGGACAGGATCAGGAGAGCCAAAGCACAGGTGGTATTGAACTTGGCAAGGGATGTGAAAAACAAGAAGGGATTCTTTAGATACATTGGGCAGAAGAGATAGGTAAAGGAGAGTATACCCCCTCTGATAAATGAAAAAGGAGAGCAGCTGCCTCAGATATGGAGAAGGCTGAGGTACATAACAAGTTCTTTGCCTCAGTCTTCATGGCCAGTCAGGCTTCTCACACCTTTTATGTCCCAAAACTTCCAAGGGGGGTTGGGGCAGCCAGATCCCTTCCAGTGTAAGAGCTGAGGAAGTCTGAGACCACCACATGAGGCTGAATGTGTACCAGTCTATAGGGCCAGATTACACGCATTCTGGGGTTCTAAGAAGCTGGCTGATGTTGTTGCCAAGATGCTCTTCATCATATTTGAAAAATCATGGCTGTCAAGTGACTTTCTCAGTGACTGAAAAAAGAGAAACATCACTCCCACATTCAAGAAAGGAAAACAGGAAGACTCAAGGAACTACAGGCTGGTGAGTGAGGCTCAGTGATCTCTTGAGGTCCCTTCCAACTTGTACAATTCTGTTATTCTGTGTGATAACACTAAACCATTTTTCAGTGAATGTATGATTTTCAGATACATATGCATGAAAATTGACAGAAGTGTCCTTGGCAGTTTTTTTCCAACTTACATTTGCTTGTGGTAACATTATAATTGTTTATTAAAGAAACCAATTGTATGTATCTGTGACTTCCTGAAAGTCCGGACTCTGTGAACAGTGCCTTTCAAAATACTATGTATCAGTCATAAGAAGAGACATAATTTGAAGTATGATCCTTTCTATTTAAAAACAAAACAAAACAAACCCAAACAAACATACAAAAAAACAAGAAGCACTGGTGTGAGCCAAGTAAAGAGATAATGTTTAAGGTCTAGATTAAGCAAAACACCTGATTTGGAGGAGATGGAAGAAAAAGGTGTTTGCTTTTGAAAATAAGATTCCTCATTGAGTCAGTTCTCTGAATGCTTATATCATCCTATCTATTTTCCATTAAGCAGGTCTGAGACTGGAAAAATACACTCTCTGTTGAGAAAGTAGGTTGATGGCCTGCTAGTACCAGTTTTGACTAACTGGTCATAATTTTTGACTAACTTGAACATATTTAGTAGCACTGTTATAGACTAGCATTAGGGCGTGAGAATAGGGCAAGAATTCAAACTCGAAAATAATTAACATGTAAATTCAGGACAAAATAGTCCAATTAAACTAGTTTTAATTGTTATCATCCTTCAGTGGGCTATAATAATATACAGTCCAACTACAAAAGAAAATTCCATATTATTATCAGAGAAAAATCTATGGGGCTAGCCCACTCACTTGACAGTATGTGCCAAACCATGTCACTACACCTACTTTTAATTTAAGAAGCAATCATTGTGAGAAAACAAGGAATATTAAAAAAGTTATGAGATAAAGTGGCAGTTGCAGCCAGCACGAGTCATGGGGACATTAGAAATGCTGCCACCAGTTCTCCTTGCGCCTTGAGGTTGCTGGCAGCAATTAAGGGGTAAGACTCTAACTAGTGCTTGGGTTTATATGATGAGGGGGCACTCTGGTCAGATGAAGGTCAGAGACATCATCTGCATTAAAGGTTGTGCTAGATGAAGCCTGTTAACCAGCTTTTTTCAGGCACAAATGTAACATAAGTGAGCGAGAGCAACAGAGGAATTCAGAAGGCATTGCCATATAATATTGAGCACCTCTGTAAGCACAGTGCATGAAGTTAAATTTAAATGTGGTGTGGAGAAGGCTTGTATATGGATTTAGGACTAGGACTTATCCCAAGAATGCACATACCATTTTAGTCACAAAGTAGCTTCGAACATTCCAAAACATTCCTCATAGTTATACAATAATATACCCCGTATATGTATAAATCTTACACAAAAACTTGAACTATTTATATATTAGAAAGTTCATTAAAATGTCATTTCCCCCCCAATTTTTAGTGTTTCTGTTAATAGAGAATATAAACTCCTCCCTCCAACAAGAGTAAGAGTTAAACAACTTGTACAGAATGAAGCATTACTGTTACTAATTATGGTAAGAATTTTGGAGGTGTTAGATGATGGAGTAATTTATTGTAGTAAAAGTCTTATATTGGCAGATAAAATTTTGACTCAATACACTAGGATAATTTTTTTTTCATATGAATTAATTTCCTTGCAACAAAATAAGAAGTAATTGACAGTATCTGAGTACTATAGTAATGCAGTTATAATCTTTGCTTGCTTGCCTGAAAAACAAATGTGTGCATTATTACAAGGCATAAACTATGCATGCATCATATTTTTTGACATTAAAAAAAATACTGAGAAATCTGAAGATGGATGACTTTCTGTTGCATTCTGAAAAAATGTTCTCTGTCTTCTGCATGGCTATCAAATTTTCAAATGATCACTGTGATAAAAGCAAAACAAGGACAGGGTTAATGCAGTTCTTTTTCTATTGGCTGTGCAACGTGATCTACATGGAATAATCATCTTCAGTGATAGAACATCACTAAGATGAATGTACCCATTTTTTTTTCCTATGCACTTGTGTCCAGCCTCCCAGAACAGGATTAGTATCAACAGTGAGGGGTTTTAATGCAAACTATCATACTTCAATTGGCATTAATGCCATTGATTTGTGCAGTTGATACAACAGAAGGAAGGGACACCATCCAAAGGGACATGGAAAAGCTGGAGACGTAGGCCCCTGAACGAAATGAAGTTCAATAAGGCCAAGTGCTGACCCCGGTCAGGGCAATCACAGACATGAGTACTGTTAGGTGGAAGAATTCATTGAGATCAATCCTGTGGAGAACGACTTGAGGGTCTTGGTGGATGAAAAGATTGATATGAGCCAGTGGCATGCGTTTGCAGCCCTGAATGCCAACTATATCCTGAGCTGCATCAAAAGAGGGGTGGCCAGCAGGGCAAAAGAGGTGACTGTCCCCTTCTGCTCTTCCCTTGTACTGGAGTACTGCGTACAGTTGTGGGGCCCCCAGCACAACAAAGGCATAGAGCTGTTGGAATGGGTCCAGGAGATGATCAGAGAGTAAGAGCACATCTCCCGTGAAGAGAAACTAAGGGAGCTGGCCTTGTCTAGCCTGAAGAAAAGGCTTCCCTGCAGCAGTTGAGTACTTAAAGGGGATACTTATATACAGGATGGAGACTGGCTTTTTACACAGTCTGATAATGATGAGACAAGGGGGAATAGTTCTAAACTAAAAGAGGAGAGATTTAGATTAGATATTAGGAGGAAATTCTTTACTGAAGGCATGGGCACAAGCTGCCCAGAGAAGCTGTGGGTGCCCCATCCCTGGAGGCACTCAAGGCCAGGTTGGATGGGGCCCTGGGCAGCCTGAGCTGGTGGGGGCCTGGGCAACCTGCCCATGGCAAAGGGGTTGGAAATGGATGATCTTTCAGGTCCTTCCCAAGACATTCTATGATTTAACTTGCTTATAAAGCTATAACAAATTAAAATAGTTGAGGGTCACAGAAATCAACTGAGATCATCAGGCATATTCTGCAAAGTTGACTACGAAGATCTTTGTTTCATTTCATGCCTGGTGAATTGCATCTCAGTTGAGAGATTATGGCGTTTAGTTATTTATTCATGCAGGCTTTATAAAACAGGTTTGTTATATCACTTTGGATAGCTACAGGAACATATTACTCTGTACTCGTCATAGAAGCATTACCTCAATCAAATTATTTCCAAGATTTTTGATAACTCGTCCAATATTGTAGTCACATAACATAATCTATATCCCCAGATTACCCAAGGAAATTTATTTCCTGTGAAAAGGGTACGTAAACTTTTAGATTACCTCATGATGGCATAGTTTCTACAGGTTACTCATATGCCTTACATTAAACTTAGCAAGGCTAAAATAATTTCTGAAATCATTTATTATAATTGCCTTCAAATTGGATCAAGTATGCCTGACTTTCAACTCAGTGAACATACCTGAAAGCTAGTGTATATAATTGTATGCAAAATTAATACCCAAATCTGCTTTATATGATTTGACAGTGAGTATAAGTACCTAAATTATAAAATTTAAATATATTTTTATTGTGATATTTGAATACGAGTAGCAATTTAATATTCAGTCCTCTTCAAAATGCATGCTCACCTACTGTATATTGTCAGTTGACTGCATTATCCTAATTAACTACTCTTGCCACATGTAAGTACATTAGTTACTTTAAAGTAATTTTCAGGACATTGAGAACAGAAGTTTGCAGTGATATGTGAATCTTGAATGCGTAACCAACATATAACATGGTACACCATTTCAGTTAACTGCTGTGTAAGTAATCAGTTACAGTGAAATTAACAGGAATAATTAAGTATAACGCACATATGCAGATTTGAGGTTTTCCATGTAGCCTTATTAAGACACATTCAAATTTAAGTTCTGAGACCACACCTACATAGCTGATTTTCCGTTATTCAGGTGGCCTTCGTGAGTTTTTCTGTGGGCACAAAATACTTCATTAGTGCCTTAAATCTCTAAGATTCTGTGAGGCTTAGAGCTGATTTGTTTGCATGGAATGAAGACACTTATAACTCACTAAGAAATCATCAGAGTAATACAACAGACAATGATTTTGCCTCACATGAGGCACTGAAGTCACAACAGAATGCTTTTATTTTTTGTCTCAACAGGTGCAAGGACGTTTTCCTCAGGTTCCACATACACTGTTTTTGAAAGGTGGTTCACTACGGCCTAACAAGCAATGGAAACCTTCCAAACTGGGGAAAAGCGGATGGAAGTGAGTCAAAGGGTGCAGTGATGAAGCTGAGGACGAAAGAAAGGGGAGAAGCACGTGGGCACTCGACCACCCTGAATACCATGGGCATGCCCGAAGGGACATGAGCACATGTACGAGTCCTTGAAAAGGAATGAATGTGCATGCCAGTGTACTGCATATGTACGTCTCAGCTGTTCAGGTGTAGGACCTGAACTCTCCAGAGCTCTTGCTTGCTTGTCGAGTCGCCCGGTAGCTATCGTGAGGAATAAAGGAATGCCACTTTCTAACACCGCACTGGAGTTAGAGACTTTTCTTCCCGGATTTCGGAAGACAGTTACAGAAGAGTGCGTTTAGAGCACGCTGCAGCCGCCGTTCCTGGGGAGGCTCGGCAACCACGGAGCCAACCACACCGTAACCGTAACCTCGGCGCAGAGTCGCTTTGGCTCTCGGGACGGCAGCCCCACACGCAGGGCCTCCTCCGTCAGCCGGCCGGGTCGCACGGCGGGAGCCG